>VXAC01006823.1:2427077-2571852 GCA_013399225.1 Rhipidura dahli | reverse complement strand
TTTTTTTTTTTTTTTTACAGCCAGCAATCACCCTGAAGAAATAAGTTTCCTCAAAAAAAACCAATTTTTTAAAAAGTGCACTTTGAACGGGCACCAAATCCCATGGCTGAGCCTTGGAAAGTCACTTTTCATGTTGTTTTTAGTCAGCGCAGGAGCTCGCTCCGAGGCCGGACGCGGCTCCCGGGCAGCGCAGCTCAGGCACGGCCCCGCCGAGGGCTCTGCGGGCTCTGCCCCGGGGAGCCGGGCAAGCTCCGGGGCGCCGAGCCCCGTTCCCACCGCCGGGCCCCTCTTACCTGCCACCGGGGAGGGCTTGCGCAGCACCAGCCACCTGCTCTTCCACTGCAACGAGAGGCAAAGGGACAGGGTTAGCCGGGGCCGGGCAGGGGAGAGCGGGCTCTCTCCCCTCCGGGCAGGGGGGCGGCGGTCGGGGACCCCCGCGGGCCGAAGGGGCGCCGGGAGCAGGGACCTTTTTTCCGTCTCTCAACTTGACGTGACCCTCCACCACCACGGAATCCGTCATCTTCAGTCATGATTCCGGACAGCTGCGCCGGCTCGCTGCGCCCGCCCCGCGCTCCGGCCGCCCGAGGGGTCACTTCCAAAATAGCTTTATTAGGGCCCCGCGCGGGCGGGCGGCCAGCGCGGCACTGCCCGGCCCCCGACCTGCCGCCTGGGGAAAGGGGGTCCGGGCACCGGCTCAATAATGCTCTGTTCACGTGTTTTACCTCTCGACTGGGGGGAAGTGTTTCAATTATTTTTATTATTTTTTTTTCCCCACGGTGTCAGAGCGCGAGGCGCGGCCCGGGGCACGCGCAGCTCCGCACCCTCCGCGCGGGCCGTCTCGGCGCATCCGCTCCGGGCGCGACCCCCACCCCGCTCCGGCTCCGGGCTTTGCCGCTGACCGCACAGCCTGCCCCACGCCCGGGCGGCCGCAAAGCCCGCACCGGATTTCCTTCGTGGATCGGGGTCCGCCTCTGGCCGGCCGAAACAACCCCTTCCCGCACCTTCCTTATAATGCCCAGTTTTCACTTTTCAGAAGTATAATTACAGCTCTCCTTGGCTTCCAGAAGACACTGCCAAATACCCCAGATAAAAATACTCTTCTCGCTTTTTTTTTTCTTCTTTGCAATGCAACTGTCACGAGATAACAACCCGCTTACACCAAACCCAGAGCAGCTACAATTAATAGAATGTGTTAATGATGTCCTCACATTTATTTCCACGAGCGATGGACTAATTAGAGTCCATTATTCCAAAAATACTCCTGCTGCATCTTATTTGATGGTAATTAGTTCTTCAGCTTTTTTTAAACAGCACTACAGCACATTTTTCCTTCAATAGCACAATAGAAGGGGTTTTTTTTAGATGTTTGTATTTATTTCTTTCCTTTGAATCAGTCAGTTTGCATGGAATAACATACAATTTAATATAACTATCTTTTAAGTGTGCTTCATAACGAATTAGGGAAGCGTTTGCTCAACTGGCTTTGCATTCTAATTCAGTTTTAAGATGGAGTTAGGAAAAATATCAGATAAAATTTCACAAGTACATTTGAGCTGGGTTTTCATTTTAACAAGGCAATAATCACGTAAAGGGGGTGAAAAATACGGAGAATTATTTTCCATGGGGTAATGCTCAACAGAAAGGCAGGAGGCAGATGCTGGAGTGCCCCATAGGAATGTGACTGATTTCAGGGTGTGAGAGGTCAGGATATCTCACATAACCTGGACATCTCCTTGCCACCCCTACTCTGCATTTATAATAATACAGTTGTACTATATACACTATAATACATCACCACACAGCTGATGTTCAAATGATTTCCATTTAGTTCCACTGAATCAATACAGTAACAGTGGACAAACAGGCTGCTTTGAAAGCCACAAATTACTTTTAATGCATTCAAAGTATTCAAATTAGTATCAGCTGGAGATTTTTCATTTAGACCTTTGAGAGCAGAAAACAGACCATTCAATATATTATTTAAAAGTGTGTAATTGTTTGTATTGGTGTTGCTGTGTACTGCTACAAGCAGCATAGATTTTGAAAACAGAGCAGCTAAAAAAAAGCTCTGCAGAATTGTCAGAAACACCAGTCCAACATCTTTCCTATCAAACAGTGACCTTCTTTACCGAAGGAGAAGACCAAGAGAATATGTAAAACACAAAACTGCGAGATCAAAACTGAGCACACTGTGGATGGCTGTCAATTTCAAAGTGAAACTGAATTCACAGAACAGATACAGACATTGAGAATGGCTTCGAGTGGAAAACTGTTCCTGATGAATCCCTTCCAAAGAACAGCAAATAGTTCCTCCCTGCTGATGCAGTACTTGTCTTTCAGCAGCAGGTACAGTTAGTCCTGTTACGTGGTCACATTCGTTTCAGGGCATTAAGCAAGCCAGACTCCTACTGCAGATGGCCAGGGAGGCAGAGACAGACAACAAGGGTCTTCAGCTTGTTTTGAAATCAAGATCCCAGAGGTGGAGATCAGTTTTTAAAGCTAGTGTTTAGTGCCTCAGAAAAACAAACTAAAGGCTTTGATCTTGGGACTCCCAGTATCGATAGCTGAAAACCACACCCAGCTCTTACATCTGTCTACTGGAAATGTGTGTGACACTTGCATTAAACTGGGAGCACCACCGGCTGAAATTGACCCTTACTGAGAGATGCCTTCCAGCACAAAGTGTTGTTTCATCTTTCTACCAGCTCTCAACCTGTAGAACAACCTACAGAGGGCTTCAAAGATTCTACTGTTCCTTTATATATAACAGCCTAAGTCCAAGAAATAGAGGGTAAATGTTTTTATTAAACAGTTTACATCATTTATCTAGATTAGCATTGTTGTATATTTGTCCTTACACAGATTCAGGTTTTGGTAATTTTTCCTTTAAAAGTCTCTTTTAACTGCAGATAACATTCACCACTACTAAGAAACCCATGAGAACACTGCCAGTACTGTAAAACAAAACACACATCTGAATATCTAGACCCCACTTTAAAATTTTATTATCTCAAAACACAACTTTGCTTAAAACACTTAAGCGAGTTCATAAATGTTCACTGCCAGGGAAGAAATACATTTAACATCAACACTTCAAATGTACATATCTGACATGGCTAAAGGTTCCCTGTAATAGGAAAAAAAAGAGAAGAATTTGTAAGACTTTTTTTTTTCTGTTGAATCATTTTCTGCCTGTTTTTACTAATACAGCTGAGTCCAGAGCCTCTAAACAGCTTTATATTGTAATAATTTCTTTGATTGTTCCCATAGCAATTCCATAGACCATGACAGTAAAGCCTGTGGTTTATGATCTCACCAAACCCCAAGGAAAATGTCAAGCTGCACCCAGCCATCCAGTTGAAAAATCTGTTACAAGAAACCTCCTTTCTGAATTATCTAAACAGTTGAACAACTTGTTAGTACAAAATCTAAGACATCTTCAAAACACTGTCAAATTAAAGAAACGCTTAGGGATTTATCATCAATGTGAAGTATTTCCATTGCTGTCCTCCGGGCAAGGAGCAGATCACAGTCTGCAAAAGGTCCTGGCTGCATCACCCTAAATCAGCTGCTCCAACTTCCAGTATTTTTCAGGGAAAAACTTTGAGCTCGCAGGTGCTGTTGCATTAATCTTGCTGGAAAATTGCACACCAGATTCAGCAGAGCTCCGAGGCACATTCCTGATTTTACGTCAGTGGAACATAGGAATATGTTTATATAAAAATATGCTTACGTGTTTGGTTGAAACAAGGCCTAACCCCTCTGGTTTCTTTTCCCAGAACTGGTTTGTTGCAGTTTGCTGAGGAGCAGCTTTACCTACGTTGTTCTCTTGGTGTCTCTTGACCTGAGCTTCGAGAGATCATTTCTCAGGGAGAGGGAATTTCATTTTTGATCCTCTTGTTTATTTTTTTATTTCAACTGAGAGTACAAGGACAATGTTGTTACAGGTTGGTTTTGGGGGATGACAGCTCCACCAGAAACTGCAAAATACATCAAATCACTTTTTATGTAATCCACCAAGCAGACAGAGAGTTGTAGATTTTTGTGCACTGTCTCAATGTGTTTAGGGTTTTTTATTAAGACAAATAAAGACAGTCATGTGTGTTGAGCAATCTACAGCCCTAGAATGCTAGTTCAAGGCTGCTGACATCAGATGGAGCAGGTCTGCTTTTGTGGTCTGGCTTGGAATTGCTGAGAATTACCATGACAGTTTTCATACCAGCTTATAATAAAATATTTATGCCCTTTCAATGAAACCAAAAGACTCCTGAACCCTGCTTCAAATGTTAGCATATTCAACTGTTCAACTAGTTTTTCGGGGGCCTATTTTCTCATTAATCCACTTTACATAGTTTGTCACTCGTGTGTATACTCCAGGTTTGTTGAGTCTGCCACAGCCATCTCCCCAGCTGATAATTCCATACAGGTAAGAGATGTCATTTTTCTCACAGGCCAGAGGTCCACCAGAATCTCCCTGCATCAAAAGTAAGTAAAGGTTATTTGATTTGATAGAAAGCAGTCAGAAGAAGATCAGTTTCGAAAAATACTAAAATAGGAATGTTTGCACATGAGATTTAAGCTTTTTTTAAAAAAAGGAAGCAGCAGTTTACTGAAGTTTCATTTAGAAAGCGTTTTTAGTCAGACTCTCATATAATGGTGGATTTTTTTCATTACACATTAAACAAAAGTATCAAAATACCAGCTTTTGTTTAAAAATATGAAATGCTTTCAGCTTCAGACATCTACTGAAAAGCATGGTTGATTTGGATCATTTTCAGTGGAAGTGAACGAGCCTTTGAGGCTTGGCACTGTTGTAGTGTCAGCACTGCATGGAGGGGTTACATGGGTGCACTTGGAGAGTTTCTCGATGCTGTTTATTGCAACTTTCAGACAACATGAGAGTTTTCAAAGAAAGGTGTTGCATACAGACACACTTTGTGACTGTGGGATGCTGTAATTTTATGTGGCATATGGGGTTTTGCATGTGTTTGGATTTGCTACTGAGTATTTGCCTTGTCTTTAAGCCATAAACCAAAAAGCAGCCCAAACTACACTACAGTAAGGATTAATTTGGAGCACTTCTACTTCTTCTAAACCTTGAAAACATTCAGGACAGGGAGGATTATTTTTAATACTCTTAGACTGACTTTCTAGCGAAATTAAAATGTTAGAAATCAAAAATGTGACTTAGTAAATGGTACCGGTGAAAGCAGCCATCACTCTAAATTGAGACCAAGGAAAAACGTATTTTTTCTCATCTCAAAAGAAAATTCCTTGAGACCAAAATACATAGGAAAATTGTGTTGCCTTTATACAAGGAGATTTCTGTGATAAGTGGAAGACCTCAGATGAAGTCTTGCTTGTTTGCTTATTTTTCACAACTAGTGTAATTGATTGCAATTTTGGCACCAGTACACTGATTAAATGAAAAAGGTTTCCAAGAAAATCTTTTAAAAATAATCAAGGAAAACACATCATCTGTTTGAGGTTTCTTGGTGTTGGAATATTTTTATACATAGCAGATGGTTTAGAGGTTTTCTAAGTGTACATTAAGAAGACCTAGAGGTCATCTGCATCTGTTGTTACATTAAGAGGTCTACATTATTTCTCCTCAGACTACACTACAAGTCTGACAATAGGGAAAAATGAATTATTGATTCACTAATAATGTTTTCATGTCATTAACACCATTCTTCAGCAATATCTGTGACTCTAAATCGCCGTTTCTCAGACTTTGCAGTTCTCTCCAGACCACTTGTCTTTGTGCAGTTCCTTTCTCCTTCCCTCCACTCTCTTTTCTCCCTCTCATTCCTGATCTCTGTTTTTCCAGGTCAAGGAGAGACAATCAGCTGTAATGCTGTCTCTTGCACTTGCACTCCTGGGAAAGGCCAGGGGAGCTGGGCAGGCAGGGTGGTTTCCATCCCTCTGGCTGCTGTGAACACTTGCAGCCTCTGTCTCAGCCCTGGCCTTGAGCCACTGCTGGCTGCTGCCATTTCACTCTTGACACCTTTCTTTGGATATGTTTATGACCTCTGCAGGGCTTCCAGCACACAGGATACATGATATTCTTTGCTCCACTTACACTGCCAACTATTAGCTATGTGCTGCCTTTTTATTACTTTATGCTAATAGAGCAAAACCCTCCTCCTTCAAAATGAACTGTAGATAAAATCTGAAGTTTTATGTAAGGAATAATCTGATCCTTCACTTTAAGAAGTCTCATCTATCACCACAACAATTCTGCATCCCTATTCAGAGCCGAGGTGTGACATAATTCAAAGCAGTGAGAGCATGAGGTCATTCCGTGATAGACTGAGGTTACATAACACAGTTTCCCACTGACTGACATTCTACACCATTCAGTCACATCCCCTGTAGAAACCTCAGCTCCTTCCTCCAAACCTCACCACTGCTCCTCACCTCCTACCCAGGTGTCCTTATTTTCCCTCAGGCAAGAGGCAGCAGCTCTGGGATTTGGCCCCACACAGGTTCATGCTGGTTTTCCTGCCAGCACATCCCTGCCAGCTGGGCAGCAATCTCTTGCCAGCACCAGCAGGCTCAGCCAGGAGCTAGAACAACACACCCTCCAATGCACAGCCACTGCCTTATGTGAAGGTAGGAGGAATATAATAACCTGGAGCCCTTCTGCAGAGCTTAATTGACATGGAACATGATAAAAAAATGAAGGTGGAAGTAGTCACATAAGGTTCTTTTCTTTAGAGACACCATAAAATAAAAAGTAAGAATTTTAACACTGCAACATTTCTGAACAAAATACATTTCTATCACCTGCCTGGACATGACACCCAGCATTACCTGACAAGCATCAGATTTGCTATCGAAGTAGCCTGCACAGAACATATTTTCTGTGAGTTCTGTTCCATAAATTTCAGGACTTCTGCACTTCTCCTCCGGAATAAGTGGAACCAGTGTTTCTTGCAGGACATCTGAATAACCAGATATATCTTTTAAAAATTCCAAGAGGAAAAGAAAGTCATCTTTCATAGAATGTCATGAGCATAATGTGAAAACACAAGGCACAATTCAATACATTTAACACATTTAACACACAGTAAACATGTTTAACACCTCTCAGTAATATTCATGTTTTGGACATCTTTAAAATATAATAATTTTTATAGTGATCACTTTCTGATTCTCCAGTCAGACTCCATGCCTTTTAAAATAACAGTTATTGCAATGTCCAGCCATTAATCCACTTTGGGTTCTCTCATTTTTTAGAGACTCGGGAACAGTACCCCAGCACTCCTGTCCTCACCTCTTTCCAGACTGACAATAAATCATCCATTTACTGAACACTTCATTACTTCTTTTTGTCTTTAGACCACATGTTTAGACCAGGACATTTGCTCATACTACGTGTCTCATGAAAATGTGCCAGCCAGCTCCTCGATCCTTCTCATCTACCTACACAGGTCTTTGCTACCTCAACATTGAAGCAGCATGGTCCAGCCTCCTAATTCTTAATTCCTTCTCTGAAAGGATGGGATGATTTTTTCCATCTTTCTCAAGCTAAGTGTAAGCACTTCTTAGCCCAAAGTCTATCTGGCCTTCTCCTATCGGCGTTTTCAAAGTTTCTTTATGGTGACATTAAAAATCCCCTCCATCACTGACTGGGAAATTGACTGTGATCAGTTTGCAGTCTTGGTTGCCTCCCTGGAGAAATCAGGGGTAGGATACGTTTTACTAAAGTGCCACCTGTTGGCACGACAATCAGCTACTTTCTCCCCTCCCAGTCCATGGAATCTATCCAGCTTGTAGCTCATCCCATCCAAAAATTGGTGCAAATATTTGGTGACCACACTCCAAATTCCAAGGACTATAAAGGAAGTTCAGGATGACTATTTCAGATGTAAATGTTGTAAACACTAAAGGTAGGTAAAAAGAATCCCACCAGAAGTCCCTTGCAAAGTATTTTACCAAACTTTCAGCTGTATAACATATACCTGAGCATTATGTTTTTATTGTCATCATTTTTTTCTACAGACAACAGCTCTCGATTCACTCACTCTCATGCTTGTGTCCCCATCCAGAAATCTGGCACTTCAGCTGGTCAGGGAAAACAGTATTACTTTCTGGCAGGCAGATGGGCTGAACAAACTGGGACTTGACAGCACAACGTTGGCCATTCTTCTTCAGCTTAATCAAAGCTGCAGAACAGAAAAACAGAAAATACAGGAGGAAGAAAGTGACTGTTCCCTTTCTTTAATGGGATTGGCAGTAATGGGTCTCAGATACTAATTTAATTATCCCCTAAGCCTCTCTTAATTAAGATATTTCAATCAAAGACAGACAGACTCATTGCAACAGCACCTTATTTCACAGCAAATTGAAGGCTGAAACATTCAGCTACTCCCCTTGTGGGAATATTTATTTTATGCTATGCTCACTGAGCAGATTTTGCTTCACTGCCTCTGAAGAGAAGGGGAAGATAGAAAATATATGTGTCTCCTCCCACCTTATAGTTAAATAACAGTGACATATCCCCAACTTTCAGCCGAAATAAGTGGGATGTGCAAATACTCACTGCTTCTGAAAGCCTGGCCACTGGCCTAATTCCAATTCCATTAAAAAAGATTAATTACTCCAAGGTGTATTTCGTGTCCTGCTATCACTGAGTTCAGTGAAATTCAAGATCTTTAAAATTAAGGAATAAAACCTCAGGACATTTCATAACCAAGCTTCTTGAAGCTACAAAGTGCTACGTAACCTACACAACCTTTACTAACCAGTCATGGGGCTGAGAACAGTGTAAATACAAGGCTGTGCAGCATCATGAGATTGATACTGAAAGATTTCAAAAATTGGTTCCCCTGTAGCAAATCCCTTTGATTTGGCTGTCAAGCAGCAAATGGAGCTTTGTACTGGGTGGAAGAAGGGCAGCATTTTGGTTTTGCTACACCACTCAAAGAGAACAGAGCTGAGGTAATGAGGACACATCTATTAAACCTCCCCATCAGGCCTTTTAGAACCTCAAGGTTTTGTGAGCACAACTGTGTGGAAAGCAAGTGATGTCACTGGATAGTCTTATTTCTCTACCAGCTACAGTTTTTAGGCTACAGGCTTAAGTGGAACATAGAAGCAGTATCTCACAGCCTGAGAAGCCCTCACAAACCTTGCTCCCACTCTCAGCAGCTTGCTCTTCCTCACCTTGCTCCTCTTCCCCACTAACTCTGCCTGCTTCCGAATCCCTCAAATTTCCTAGTAAACACTCATGGATAGTTGTTTCCTTTGGAAAATTATTTTCAGCTGGAAACAACTCTTCTATTGCATCAGTAGAAATCACTGACTGGACAGAACAAGCCCCTGCATCTTACTTCCTCAACACAGTTTCTGCCCTCTCATTTATTCTTGCAGTTTGGCTCGTCTTAGGCACTCCATGTTCAGCTCTCCCTAGATTTGGACATAGCACACTGGTGAGGCATGCCTATCTAATTTCAGAGTAATTAAAACAGCTGTGAGATCTTAAGGCATCATAAGTGGTTTTCACCAGGATATTTCAGAGCAGAGTAATTCCTTGCATCTAGTTTGTCTCCTGGTACGCTGTGACAGAGCTCTCACCAACACAGAACTTGAATGCTTTTTGCAATAGAGTAGAAAATACTCACCATCTGGGAGCAAAAAAGGCCTGACCTAAAATATTCCCAATGTCAGGCTATGAAATAGTCTCACAGACAAAGCGCTCACATAGCTTGATGCCCTGAAGTGCCGTGACAACCTTCACAGGAGCAGATCAGAAAATAAGAAGTTGCTGTTCCATTCTCATTCTGACTAGTATTATAAGGTCAATCAGAAGGGCATTTAACTTCTGACTGATAAGACAGCTGATTTTTAAATCTATCTCAGTATAAAAAATGATTCTTAGTACCACAGATTTTCAGAGCAGATGGGGTTATTATATTCATCTAGTCAGATCCTTTATACAATACAGACAATAGAATTTTACCAAGTAATTCCTGCATCAAGCCTACAGCTCCTGGTTCAGTTGAAAAAATGCCTAATCTCACAAAGACTTGAAGCGATGATGAATCTGCCACACATCCAGGTAAATTGCTCCAAAGGCTAATTATCATAATTATTTAAAATTTGCAATTTATTTTTCATTTGAATTTGTCTAGCTTTCAGATGCTGTTGTAACTCTGGTAGAACTAAGAACCCTCTGCATTCAAAAGCCTCTATAGTATCTATGTTTTTTCCACTATAAAGGCAGTTTTTAACAGACCAACTAAACTTGAAACTAGGTTGAGTAAATGGAAAATAAAACTGAACAAAAATACTCACCAATATCATGTTCAGTAGGATTGAACACAGAATACTGAGGATGCAAGATGTATTTCTCTATTTCAAAAGTCTGTGTTACATCAGTCGTTTTATTAAATATTTGTTGACCCAGAACTACTCTAATAGTGGATTTTAGTGGACTGTAATACAAAAGAGAGAGCAAGCAGTTCTGTGATTAGCAGACAAATGCAGCTGATTTTCCAATGGCTGGGTATCCTATGAACCATTTTAACCCCAGCCTCCCACCATGTGCACTGTTTACCCTCTCATAATGCCTTCACCTCTTTCCCAGGCTCCCTGCTTACTGAGGGCAAGGAAAAAGGTAACAAATGTTACAGTGAGCCCTGAGCTCTCTGGGTCCTGATTAGCTCAATTAATGGCTGCTGCCTCTTGAAAGAAGGGAAAGGCCAGCACAGGCACTGCTGCCCAGCTGCTGTTTGGCTAATAAGCATCTTTTGGGGGGGTGTAAACACCTCTTCTAGAAACTTAACTGAGGCAACTTAAACTCAGCTTTGCCAATAAGTACAAAAACTTCTCAGAAAAAAATGAGGAATCAAAAGATCAAATATATTATATACATATATATATATATATCTCAAAAGATGAGTCAGTGGTGGATATCTTGTTTCTCTGGGAAACCAGTCTGCTAAAAAAAATTACAGGCATGGGCCAAGACTTCAAGATGCTGGCACGTTGACAACTCAGGAACATCTGGGCAGCTTCCACCTAAAAGATATCACCAGTTCTGCTCTGAGATTAGTTTGATATGTGTTAATTCTGTTGTTCAGAACTAAAAGCAACCTGGTGAAGTCCCAACAGCATACAGATTTAAAGGGAAACTCCACAGCCAGAGGAGAACATGGTATTTGCAATTTGCACCATATTTTCCAACTATTTACATTAATTTTTTACTTTAAGACCACAGTCCTCTGATATCCAGTGTCCTAGGAAAGAAATATATTTAAGAACCAGTACAGCAACTGGGAAGTAAGGTACATTTGGGAATAATCAGGAAGTGTTTAGAAAAGGCAATATATTCTCCTTCGAAAGCAACAGAATTCACATTTCACTATTGTTCTGAAGCCAATTCAATCTGCATCTGCATAAGTCTACAGTGAATTTAGTTAGCAAGTGTCTTCAACATTGGAGGACTCCTATGTTTTGTTATTGAGTGCAGGAGAAGAAAATATCTGGTGTCACAGATCATGCACAGGTGCAGAGTGCTTTGCATCACTGCAGTTTCCCTGGTTGCACTTCTGTGCCCGTTGGGTACAAAAATACCACAGAGCCTCCCCCAGTACTGAGCACACCACAATGACCAGCAGCCATGGCCTCAGAGGAAAGAGATTCTGGCCAATTGCAATGCAGAGGGACAGCAGCAACCCTGTTACAAGAACTGTGCATGAGGTTAACAAAGGAAAGGGCAAAGTTTATTCAGTATTACTGGAATACAAGAAGACAATAAAATGTTCTTCAATCAATATGTAAGGCCATTATTTTCTCAGTGTTTTTGCAATAGTAAATCAACCTCCTTGAAAATCAAAGTTTGGGCCTGTAAAACAGTGGAATTCACTTTCTGGAACAGTATTTGGAATAATTTTAGAAGCACTGAATGGTTCTACTATGACTTACAGATGGTTCATTCAAGAAAAAAAAGAAAGCAGGAGGGGTTACAGAAAAGAAAAAATAAATAATTGAGCTGTACAGGTATCTATTGTCGCCTAGTGGAAAACAGTTGGAATTGTGACTACCAGAGGTACTAAACAAACAGAAGAGCACAAATTACAATGCAGTAATTATGGAAAATCTGTACGTACCAAACGACCAGCTGGAAGTGGGTGGAAATGTCCTGAACAGCTGCCAAAGTTAGTAGCTATTTCACAACATTTGAAAAACAAATGCATTGTGGCTTGAGCTACAAATGCTTCAGCACAGCATTCACAGTGGTATTATTAGCTCTACAAGCTATCAGTGTCTATATTCTGGCACAAGGTTCTCTGTTTCTCTTGGCTTCTTTACTATGCAAAGGAACAATGGGTAGCAAATGATGTAATATTTTTCCCTTCAATGTGATAAAATTGAAATCAGAGAAAGTGTTGAACATTTGTAGAAAATTAAGTATTTAGAATAAAGTAAGCACATCCTTTCATCAATATTTTCTCCAGTGTCCCATAGGAGGAAAAAATCTCTCAAGAAAATCGGCATCAGAAATTTGACAGTTTAGTTCTTCCATGTGGCTTTTTGTAAAGCTCAGCCCACTCTATTTGTGTCAACCAACAGTAATTTATTGTCTCCAATAAATCATTGCTTGGCTGTCTCAGCCTTTCTGTACAAAACACAGCAGTGAGCATAGTCATCTCTGTTATATCTCAAAACAGGCATAAACATTCAAAAAGGTAACCAAGAAGAAGAGAAATACTTCTATTCCCCTGCAGATTCTTGCACATGTGATGCCCCATTCTGTGTGCTGCTTCACCCTGCCTTATTTCTTCAGTAAGTGAGTCTGGATTCTCCTTAAGGAACAAGATAAGGGCTTATGAGATTATAGTACTCCAAGCCATTTTTTAGATCATGAAGAGTATTCAAATTGCCAGAAATTCCTTTTGACAGATTGGTCTTCTATAATCTCATCTTCTTTTTCTGTTTGGGTTTGTTGTGAGGACCCACTGTCACACTAAGGGGTGAGTTTACCTGTTAGCAAAGCAGTGTGCAGCTGACACTACCCAGCAAGTCTGAACCAGGCTTCCACCGCAGAAACTCTCTCCAATATATATAGCTGCTGTCCAGGGATGAGATCCAGGCAGAGATGAAGATCCCCCAACAATCCTAGGTCTCACAAAACTTCTTTTTTTATGTCTTCTTCCACATGGTCTTTTGGTGCCTGCAGAACTATCTACTTTGTCTGGAACTGGTGGCCTCCTTTCCCTCCTTGCTGAGATAAAAAGGGATATGGCATCAGACTACCAAAATCTTTATGTTTTCAAATTAAATACCATGTCTCATACATCTTCAGGATGTAGACCTCTCTCTGCTCACAGGGGCCCACTCCCTTCTCTGGGCCTGTAACTCCCAGGATGATGACAATTTGTACCAAAGCATCAGTCATTTCTGGTACCTTGCATGTTCTAGCAGAAAATTTGGGGATATTGGCATGATTGTGACCAAAACAGTAGTGTGACACTGATGCTATTGCAGGACAAGAATCACAGATTGTATCACAACTCCAAAAAATGCAAAACAAGCCTGTTGTTTACTGGAAACAGTAAAATATTCAACACTCCTGGGAACAGCAGAAGATCCGAAATTATACAGTGAAAGCTGGTTGTAGTATCAATAAACCTTCATTCATTCATAACAAGGATTTTAAGAAAGCCTTTACATACCACAAGCTGGAATGTCACAATACGCCCAAGACAAACTGTTGTCCTTCATGATGTAACACCATGGCTTATCATCATCATCTGGATTTCTAGTTAATTCAGGGGAAGAGGGAATTACAAGCATTAACCACAGATGTTGTTGCAAGCTTCCCAAAGGTTTTCTGCATTTTCCTCTTGCACCACACAGAGGACCGACAGGACTCTCTGATTTTGAGCCATCTGACAAAGTGCTGATGAAGTGCTCACCTACACTCAACTGCACAAAGGGTGAGCAGCCTTTCGTTGGAATTCTTCATTTTAAAACTAACCAAGACTAAAATTCTCTAGGACCTGAAATACAGACACGACTGAGCACCTGTAAAACTTGCCTGCAAGTATTTGGATGCATGAGCATGCTCACAGCGTTTAACTACAGCCCACATTGAAGTGCTTTAACAGATACCAGCTCAGCTATTTTCAGAACTAAATCCCATGGGAGAGATTCCTGGTTCAGGTTATTTTTTAGGCGAGGAGATTCCAGCACAGGTAGACTCATAGAAAATCCATAACAAGAATAGCTAGGAAAAATGAATTTGCAAATCTCAGGCTCACATTCCCTGGAGACTCTGAGGAAATGAAAAACTACCTCAAGAAAATATTGTGCTCCTCAAAAAAGTAAAAAAAAAAAAAAAAAGTAATGGAAACCATTTAGCCCTTTGTTACACTGGTGTTAAACAGATTTGAGGTGGATTCCATTAGGGTTTCTCTGTGGTACTGCCTTTATCAGTGCCTTATAAGTAACCAGAAATCTGCCCAGTTTACTCCTCCAAGAATAAACGGAGACTTTGAAGACCCTGAAAGATCTTTATTAGACCAAGAAAAATAGACAAGGTAATTCAGGGCTTCAGATAAGCAGTAATTCTAATTTCAGTTGGATTTATCACAAGCATTATGTGTTCTTGTAAGGATCTTCAATAATTTTTTTTTTCTTTTTCAATCTGACTGCTCTTCAGAAGAAGATTAGAGCACTTTCAAATGCTCAGAACTGAAGAAGCAACACAGGTTGAGTCATCTTCCGCCAACAATGTTTCTAAATTAGACTATTTGAAGAAGAAGATATCTGCAGGATTATATAGTACAGCAGAGATATCCCCAGAAATTGTAACAAGCTGACAAAAAAGTGAAAAGCTTTTTTTCTCAGCTCTATAGAACATGAACACATCAGCTCCTACACCATTTTGTTCTCTCTGCATTGCAAATCTGAAAGTGAATATTGGGAATAAATCAAAGGGCTCAAGTTTTATCAAAGCATAAAATGTGTGCCAGATAAATTGCCACTGTGCTGGGACACCATAAATCAAATCCTGAACTGTTTGCATGAGGACCAAGCCCTGGAAAGCAAGATGGGAGGGCTTAAAGGAGTGGGTAGGAATTGCTTAATGTTGCCTTGTGTTAGATAGAGAAGAGCTACTTTTAGCATTGTGTGCATTCTTTTTATTATCAAACAAATTAGGAAGTGTAGTACACGCTGATTTTCCTGAAATACTGGTCTAAGTTTCATTAAAAACAAAACAAACAAAGAAAACCCCAACAACAACAAATAAAACACACACAAAAATAAACAATCAAGGAAACAAACAAAAACTTAGGCATCAACCAGTAATTTATGGAGAATCATCTACAGTTTGGCAGGTTTAGCATTTGCTCATCTCCAAGATGAGAACCATTCTCTCTAAATAGAAACATTTCTTTTATTTGTGGATATCCACTGAGCTCATGAAGACCTCAGAAATGGGGAACATAAGGTGACTGAGGAGAAGGCACAAACCTATATAGCACAAGCTATTTTCATTATAGCTCAACAGAAAACTTCAGCAGAAGTGTAGTTTATTGCTATGTGATGCAATCAAAATTGATGCACTGAAATCTTGTTTGGCAATAGTTTTCTTTTGTAAGAAATCCAATAAATAAGTCTGACATCCCATTTCAACCTTATTTAAATATAGTGCTTTGATTTTTCATTTTCAAATAACTTTTCTCTTTTTAAAATATTTCTTTCTTTGTCTTTCACAAGCACAGAATAAGAAATTAAATTTAGCCATTTTAATTTAGCTGCTGCATTGATTTCTCCTTTTGGATTGTCGTTAATGAACAATTTCAAAAGTTTTTCATTATGGCCTCATTTGGAAAAAAAAAACCCAAAACATTACCCAGGGGAAAAATAGGACCTGGAAGTTCCAACACAATTTTGTGTCTGAGCTTCTCTTGGGAGAGCCAGCTATTGATTTAGTCTATCTACCAGATCTTGTCTTCTGTACAATCTCTCTTGCCAGGCTGACTGACCAAAGTCAGTCTAGCTTTTCTGAGGCAGGGGTAACATCTGCTTTGAGATCCCTGGCCTTTCTTGTTTCCACCATACATCCATTTCTTGGTGTAGAAATGCAGGACACACAAGAACTTTCCTCACCTGCAGTAGGGGAATGGCCCCAAGCCAAGCTGTACTGCTTTCCCAATGCTGTCGACGTGAAGCTCTTGGTAAAGCAGGTCTGAGTTCCAAGGCAAGCAGCTGTGTCCAGAAATGGTTGTTTTGGCAGTACCTCTGTAATCTGTGCCATTGCCAGTGTAGCACTGTTGGCTCGGGACTGGCAGAGGAAGAGACTGGTCAGGAATCAATGCTAATTGTGTGTTAAATACTCACTTCACAGCTGAGGTCCCAAATGAGAGCCAGAGGGCCCAGCTCTGTAGTGCCTTTCACCTTGCACAGGACCTGAATGAATCAAATGAGGATTTTTTTTTTTTTTAATAAAGAAAAAAGGAACCCAAGAAGTTAAAACCTCTGCTTAAAATTAGTAGTAAATTAACCTCATTTTGCACATGAGCAAGTAACTACCCAAAAGAGAGAACGGCAGAAAATTAGACCTAAATTTATACTGTGTATGGAAGATTTCAGTCAGCAATCTGCAGCAAAGTCAGCAATATGGCTGGGATTCCTCTGGTCTAATTTTAGACACAGCTGAGCTCATCTCTGGAGGATCCCTTTTTAGTTAATTAAGAGAAACAGAGATTTCTAGTGCCAAACCATCCAGCCTGTTTGAGGTAACTTTTTTAAGATGAGGTGGATCCCATACACTCCTGTCCACAGTGATTGAATCTCCATTGAAAATACAGGGTGCTTAAGGCAATCATCTCAAACAGAGATATATGTGTGGTAAAGTACTGAAAACAATCCTGCCCTGCATGTGCTTCAAAGTGCTGATTTTTGAAAACACTTATTTTAATGGCCACATATGTACCCAGATATATATATACTATACCCATGTATATTACAAAAATGTAACTACATATTTCAGACACATCAATTTTGCAAAATTCTAACTAGCAGGTTGAATTTTCTTATTCAAAACCCCGTCTTTGTCACCTGCATATGGGCTATTTCTTCAGATAGGTCTGACACATACATATTCTATGACTTGTATACTCAGCTGCCAAGATCTATCAACAGCACATACCAGCATTATGGCTGAAAAACATATGGGGATGCATTTGTGTACAAATAGCTACACTAAGCAGAAAGCCTACACCTCAAAACACAGCTAAGAGTATCCCAAAGGAAACACAAAACCATCCAATGCACAAAGAGGATTAATTGTGACCAAGCCTCAGAGGGTTTCTTGTCCCAGCCATGCCAACGTGACATGTCCTTGACATGTCACAAGGCTGGTGGAATCTTCTTCTAAACTTATAGACAAACTTAAAGATATAACAGCACAATATTGACCAACTGTTGAAAAACACCCGCTGAGGATGATCCATCGCACCTACAGTGCAGACAGCTATTGCCAAAATCTGTTTATTTGGACAGAATGAGGTGACACATGAACCAGGGCACATAACCAGAACTGAAATAATGAACCACAGCAGTGAACTGCTGCTGTTAATTACCCTTCCAAGGCATCAGTGTAGTGACAGACCCCAAAACCACAAGCAAGCATATGGCATAAATTTGGGAGACAAAGGTCAAGAAGTTTGGTGGAAGAACATCAGTTTTTTAGTACACCAACACTTAGCAAAATCCACTTTGTAGCTTGGCCTGGCAGACACTTCTGACATGCTGAGACCACGTTTTCTCCCACCTATATAACCTTAATCAAATTCCCTTTATTCAATGACTATGAATAGAACATTAAATCAAACTCATATTTTAACAACCATAATCTAGGAATCACAGAAAATAATTTGCCTATCACTTGTATTGTCAGCAAGTGTAACAGAGTAACCTTGTCTTGGCAAACCTGCCATTTATTTTCTGAGCAAGTTGTAAGTTACACTGCTTTGTTTGCCTGAAACATTGTCATGAAAATACCACCATCATGCTGTATGCTAAATTTTTTCATTTATCCAGGGAAGTGCCAGGTGCTGTGCTTACTTGTACTGTAATTATTACATTCAGAAACAATTTAGAGTGACTACTTTTATAAGAATGAAACAAGAGATTCGATTTCAGTACAGACCCAGGGCCATATTCTGCAATACCAGTGGTTTGGACATCTTGCAGATGGTGTTTACAAGTTGTGCTTATCCTTGTCAGGCTTAAAATCCAATGCATCTCTGTTTCATCAGGCCTGCCAGTCACTGCTAAAGCTGCCAGCATATTTTAACTGGAAGAATTTGGCTCCTTTCTAAATCATCCCTCACATTCTCCTTCTGTAACTAAGAAGTTTAGATTACATCTTGCACTTGTTGAGTGGAGCAGTAATATCTCTCAGGAAGTTTTTTGTTTCTTTTTGGTTTTATAAGGAGTATTTTGGACAAAGGCATAATGTGAGTTAGTCTCCTATCTTATGGAGAAACTTCTGAGGTAAAACAGTTTCATTCATAGCTCTCCATTGGTCTGTGCTCCACTCCAGGAAGCTTCACCTGGCAGCAGCACCATGGTACCCACTAAGGCCATAAGAAATATATGCAAAGCATTATACATTTTATCACCTGTAATTCAGAAAAAGCAGTTTGCAAAAAGAAAATCTCTGCAATGATTGCAGTCATATAGATCTTTTGCCTCTAATTCTCTTTTCTGAGCTGTTACGGTGCTGAAAAACTCTCTTTTTCCCTCTGTGTCAGAAAGAGTGTGTAGGAGGTCTGCTTTCAGCAGTTCTTAATGGATTGCTCTGACTGGGAATTGTTCAGTCCCAAATCCATATAGCTTCCACAATGTCTCATAACTCTGAAACATATTTATTTTCTTATGTGGAAGAAAGTAATGGAGGACATAATATGGGCTTTTCTTGTTCATTCACATCCCTGTACTACCACCAAGCACTGCTAAGAGTAATGGCCTAAAGTTTCAGATTATGGAAGCTTTGATGCAAATGCAGATTCAACTTACTCTGCAGTCCTATGCCACTATCACCCCTGTTTGTTTCTTTTCAGAAAAAAATATTATTACATCTTAAAACTAGAAATAATTTCTTGCTGTATTTTATCTTTAAAATCCAAGGTATTTCAGTAGCTCATATAAAACGTATCATTTGTGTTAAGATTTTATATTTTATAAGCAAGTAATAACAATTCTTTGCCTTTTAGTTAAAAAAAAAACCAAACAGTTTTGGGTCTAAAAATTAACAGCAACATGAAATAGCTATTAATAGATAAAAAGTTCTCCAACCAGTTCTAATTGCTAACTTCCTGAAAGCATTTCACAAGACTTTTTGTCTCCAGATCTTGTTTCAGTTCCTGTAGTTACATACCTGAACATTTTTAGGAGTTTCTTTTGAAAGTCTCTCTGCAGAAAACAATGAAATCGTTCACATTTTCTTTTCCCCAATACACCTCATCATCAATTTTCCTGATGTTTTTGAGCTTTGAATGTATCTTTCTTACAGACACACATAAGCTGTTTCATTCCATTTAAAAAAACATGTTTTCCCCCCAGTTTCCCCCAATTCCGGGACAGGATGGTTTAAAGTAACCCTTTCATTCAGCAATGCTTTGATTTGTCCCTGACCAACATGTAATGCTTGTATTAAATACAATGTTAGATTAATTTTTGGTATTGCTGTATATAAGCTGATGGCAGGAATAGAGAGGAGGGAAGAGGAAAAGGACATTTCCAACCTCAACCTCCCATGACTGAGCTTAATGCTGTTTCCTCAGGATCAACAGCAAAGAACAGTGACATTTTATGCCTCTGCTAAGTTTGTTGCTTTCGTGGCCTCAGCATTACAGGATATGTTGCTCTTCTAGCCATGCTTTCCAAGGGTAGAAGGCAAGTTCCCTTCCTACATGAGCTCAGACCCATCAGATGCCTGCAGAAGGGTTTGTGTTTTCTTCATTCAGCCAGAAGTTTCCTGATCTCCTTCCCTGGGTAGCTGTGAGATCCCCTCAGAGACGAAAGGTGTGAAAGCCTTTGATTTCAGGGAGCTGCACTTCCCCTGCTGCACCTGCACACAACCACTACTCTGGGCTGGCTATAAATGTGTGGCAGAAAGGAGTCTCCAGAATTCATGGAGGTTTTTCTTACAGGCATCTCATTTCATCAAATAATGCACTGAAACGCAACACACACAGACACTCACACCCTGCCAGGTGTTCTGAATGCAAAAAGGCAAATATTTCTGTGCTGAATGAAGCAAACACCATGCAGAGAGCTTTGAAAGACATTCACATTAACCTAGCAATGGTTCCAAAGGAAGATTTCTGTTATCTTCCAGTGCATCCCTATGCCACTGAAAATCTCTGTAAATATCTAGGAAGGTGCCTGATTGGGCACCAGGCTCCACTGAAGAAACCAGTTGCCATTTTTTCCACCTTTAATCATGAGAGTGTGAAGTCTGATGACATGGGGCAGAGTATTGCATGGCAGCAGCACCAGGGCTGGACTGTTCCTGGCTTGAAGAAAATTGCTCACATTTTCCTGCCTGCCTGTGAATGTGAGGAGTGACAGCATCTGCTGCAGCTTTCAGAGTTTAAAAATGAATGAACACATACCACAAATGAAATATACTGGAAGCTATATATCTCTATTTCAATCTAACTCAATCATACATCTTTAATATTTACCTGGATTTTGATATTTCTGTTAGGGGTCATGAACAGCAGATTGTACATATTTATAAAAAGTTATTCAAATGGTTGTGCCACTTTCTGTTTTGTTGAATATCAGTAAAACTTCTGGACTTCCAGCATCCAACAGTGGAACGGATCCCTGCTGAAACTGCAGCCTGATTAGGACACAACCAATCTGCCTGAGCTAAAAGCTAGGCAGAAAGGTGGAAAAATTGGCATATTTTTAAATCAGTTAAATCTAACAGAAAATTACCATGTAAAACAAGGATGGATTCAAGACTGTGAGAACAAAGTGATTTACAAGCACAAAAAAAAAATATCTTTCACTTGCATCTTGACATAAGGATGACACACTCCATTTACTGAAACCAGACTTATTTTTTAATATATTTCTTCTTCAAAGTATCTTTGTACATTCATACTTGCAAATGCTTAGATCATCTGAGCTAAAATTGAGATTTACATCTGTTATAAAAGCTAATGTACAAAGCTACTTTCTGAAAAAGTTGAATTTCTTTAATATAGAAGCTTAAATCCAGAAATCTATAAACTCTGCCAGTATTTCCTTATAGCTTGGAAAAGTAATATCCTAGATAACAGAAAGGACTGGCTCTTTTTCCATTTCATTTTTCTATTTATTATTTTCAATTCCAGTACAATAGTTATGATTTACAGAGTCGTAAATGCAATCCAATAGGTAGCTATATAAAGCTAATAGGGGCAGTGTATTTAGGAAAGAGGTTGTCAAGAGCTAGGGGAAAGAAAGTCCAGCAACAACGAGCCAATATCAGTGCTATATTACTTTGACAGTTGCACAGACTGCCAGGATTTTCAAGAGTTTCTGAGTGCCTTATCCTTAGTGAAATCTTTCATTCTTTTGAATATACCTGTAGGTCCTGGTGTGCTTAGGGTATGGGCCAAAAGAACTCTCTGGGCAGGAAAAGAAACAGACTGTATAGCAATTCTGATGGTCAGCAGATGAGCAGCTGCTCTGCAGAGAGACAGTAATGGGAGGTGGGGGTCTCTTGAGCCCCCAAAGCATCCAGAGTGGGCTGAGGGGAGAAAGCAGGGATGGGAGAGACAAACAATACACTAATCCAAGGATGAGCTGCATTGTATTTTCCATACCTTCCCTTCAACCACCTTCCTGACTGACAATTACACAGGAAAACAGATTGCATGGATTAAGAGATATCAGTCCCCTCACACTTCAAGAGATGTGCCCTCTATAAAACATGAAGAACTGAAACCACTGTCACATCTCAAATAAATGAAAAATAGGATTAAAAACACCTTTATGGCTCTCAATAAACCAGCACCCAGTAACACTGCTGCCAAGTCAGGCACTCTCACAAGAGTAAGAACTAAGCAGCTGCTTCCTATTAGCAGCTGTTAATATTAATCATATTAGTTTATACTAGGATTACAACAAAGACTTGTCATCTAAAAAGGCAGCACTGTAGGAATACTGAGCAAAACACAGAAAGCTTAGTGCCCACAAACATCTGGAAAATTCATGTGTATATAAAAATAAAGAAGTCCTCTGTGGATCTTGAACCTACTCCTATCTCTGACTGGAGAAATTTTTTCCTACTCTTTGATATCTGCCTTATCTCTCACTCCTGACAGAGGCAGCCCTTGCTGCATGCCAACACAACTCATTAGCTCTCCTCTCTAGCCCACACTGGCCAAGGTGTCAAAGGTGTAAATGACTAATCCATAACCTCCATGCAAACAGTACTTCCTTCTTCATTTTTGTTTTTTCTCTATTTTAGCCAAAGGCTTTATGATGGTCCTGAAGTTATAAAAATGCTGGGAGATCAGAAGAGCCTCTCACTATTATTGCTCACATCTGCCACCTCCATAAATGACACTGAATAGTTGTTTTGCAAAGGCACAGCTCTCTCTGGTCTCCTGTTCACCATCCCCTAGAGTGGCACTGTCTCAGTGCAGTCAGTCAGAGGTGGGGACTTAGTGGACAATGCCATGCTCACCCATTGCTTCATCTTCCAGTGCCCTCTGGGGTGATTGACCATTGCAGGCAACAGTCTACTGGGCATCATTTTTATCCACATGACTTCAGCATTATTTGAATTTTTTTTAATAATTCAAAAACTGATAAAAATCCAACCCACCATTACTATTTCTGCAGTGGTGCCCTAGGCTCTCTCTTCATTATCCTTGCATTATTAACCCATGCTTTCCCCTCATTCACATTCCATGGGGACCTACAAAACTCGTCCTCTGCAAATAACATAATCACCTCTCCAAGCCATATTAATACATAGTGTTGCTTTTTTTTATCTGCTGTTCCATCTATTTTTCCACAACCATGGAGAAATAATAACTTTATTTTTTTCTGACCTAGTTTCATTACTAAGCCTAGTGTTTCATATGTGCAAGCAACAAGCATTTTCTGAGCCCCACTTAGAAATCCTCTTCAAGTCATACTTACAGACCTACTTGTCCAAGCTCAATGGGGCACTGACTGACTGGCTGAACACCCATTTATCCTTGTCAGCCAACTGACCTTGTTATTATTATGCTTCACCCTATTTCCCCCTATGTTTCTAGAAAGTAAAAAATTAAACACTAATCCAAAAGCATTCTAGTAGAGGGTAAATATAAACCAGAATATTAAACTTCATTATCTTCTGTCTTCTTCAGAAGAAAAAGATTTAAAACTTTCCTTCCAGCCTCCACAGCTGAATTTCCTTTACTAAAGCACCTTTTTTAGTAGAAAACTGCAAACACCCTATTTCAGTGAAAGAACCACTAAAAAGGTGGGTTTGCTGTCATTACTGCTAATTCTATTACCTCAAACTCCCCCAGTTTAACCCCCAAATGTGTGGCCAAGAAGGTTTTTTCCTGTATGTAATTACATATTCAGCTATTCTGTCATCTTCCTTTTCTAAAATCTTCAACCTACTTCTGACATACACCACATCTCCTTACATAACCAGAAGCCCTCCACAATTAGCATTCCAACTCATCCTTTCTTTAAAGCTATGGTGCCCCTCTAATTCCATTATCCATAGCCTAATGAGGAAAATACCCCAAACACTAGAAAACAGTGTTTTCAAAAATATGTTCACCAACTTCACATTTTGTCATGACCAAAATATTGTCCAAACCATTATGGCTACCTAAACCTTAATGCAAAGAAAACTCAAAACATATGCAGTCCTCCCAGTACACTCAAACCTACTGCAACCCACAGCCACAGTGAGCAAAGGTTTCAGGAAAAGACTTGATGGCTAAGTAAACAGAATAAAGACACCCCATTAACATATCCACTAATAAATCAAGAATAAATTTAAAATACAAATAAGTTCCCCAAATTTACTGGCAACCAACACCCAATCAACAGTAACAAAGCAGTGGTAAGAAAAAGGAAGTGCTTTCACATGGAAATCCAGCAACATGTATATTAATTTCCACTCACATATTATCAACTAAAGCAAATTGTGTGAATGCAATGGTGGAGTTTCAACCATAGAAACCTAAAAGCACTAATCTCCTGAAAGAAATTCTACATCACCTTCCTTTACCCTTCACCCCCTTTAACTTCTCCATAAATGCATATTAGAATGAATTATCTGTCCTCTGGCCAAACAACTCCTCTCTCTTTAGCTGTGTCCCTTTGTGTTCATCCAACATCCCAACCATGGCTCCTATCTATTCAAAGAAACATAAAATGTCAAACTAATTTTACAATTACATGTTTATAACTGTTTGTCATCAGTTATCACCTAGTGAAGCTAAATATTTCTGAAGTTATTAATCTACCAAATATATTTGCTCTCCATTCCCTATGCCAACCTGGGCTAGAGATAAAATATTCTGCTCACATATTTTAAGGTTTCACTTCTTGCCCACATTTACCACTCCTAAAGTGGATGGGTTTGGAGGCCCTTTTTATAACTTTCTCTGTTCACTGAGACAACTATTGCTACTCATTGTTGGACACTTGATTCTGAATCTTCACCTAGAGCCTGGACTCAGAGCTGTCTCAGCAAGAGCTGTTTCCAAAAATAATGCAGCTCTCTTTTCCCACAAAATCCTTATTTCTGAAAATAGGTGCATATTTAAAGGCAATTATTATGAATTGAACTTAAATAAACATGGGTCCTTGAACAATTTTAAACAACATCTGTTTGGGGAGAGATCTGTTGGTGATGTATCTAATTTCCTTCAAAATTAAACTTCACTGAAATCTTATTCCTGTAAACTGTCTCAGAACACTTTTTAAAATGCCAGCTCTTTCTTTAGTACTGAAAATTTCTTCTTTAAGAAGGAAATAATGTATTACCACAAAGAATAGAAATCTATATTAGAAACTGTCTTTTGTATATCAATCTCCTTTGTTATGGATATCTCCCCTGTTACTTTTATATCCTCCCAATTTTTTTTTTAAGTCAGCTCATAATTTTCCAGTAGCTACATGGTCATTTATGATAATGGCCTAGAAATATATATACATATATATATATATACACATATACATATACACACATATATAATGATGGTTTGCAAGGCGATTTTAAGATCAGAGAAAAGATGAGTTTTGAGTACTGACAGGGACACTGTAGTCCAAAAAGTAATGGACAGATAAACAGGTATCTTTAAAATCACAAAAGTAATGATTATTCTGTTACTCACTGTTCAAAGGGGAAGAATAAAATTACCAGACAGTAGGTTTTTTGTTAACAATAGAAAAAACTTCTTTTCATCACATCTATTTAAATTCTGGAACTTCTTGGCATGGAATGCTGTGAAAGGGAAGAGCATAAAGCAGTACTAAAGAGTTTAGACAAATACATGGAAAACAGGTAAAGGTCTGACAGATATGATGGTCCAAGCATCTGCTAAGTAAATCCTCAACCAAGAGAAGTGTTTCTCAGTGCTTTCCTGATGGTTCTGCTCCTCAGGCTACTGTGCCAATGCTTGAGCCACAGTAGTACTTAGGTTTGTAATCTGATGGATGAAGGATGGTACTCCATTTATTAATATTTGTTGAGTATAATATTAAGATAAATTAGCTGGTTTCCCATTAGAAACATATGAAGGCTGGTTATTCTTTCTGTAAGTCAAGGGCAGAGGACATCAGAGATACCTCAAACACATCACAGCTCAGTAACAGTTTGGGAGACTTACTGTTTATTAAATTGATCAATTTCTGCTTAAAAAAAATAAATATGAGGAGACATTGTTGCATCACACCCTGGCTTTAAGGTTGCCCCTATAACTGATAATTCAGAATAAAGTACACTTTGGAGAGGGAATTCTGTAACACTTCCTCTGAATCAAGCATTCTTACCACCAGCTATTCCAACTAAAGGGTAAACTCATAATTACATCTTGTCATATGAGGGAAACTATAAAAGACAGTAAAAAGGAATCAAAGAAAAATCCATTTCTGTTCACAGCATCAAATTGAAGGGTCAAAGAAAAAATTAGTCCAACAAATATTTAAAGAACAGTTCTGAGTGCTTGGAGGATACAAGCCTGTAGCACTTTCACCAGAATGCCATTGCCCTAGTGTGGGGATACTACCAGGTCTATAGACCTGAAGACTCATTTATTTGCATCAATTTAGAATGACTAAATCTTGACAAAGAGTTTTTTCTTTTTTAAGACTCTTTGCAAGGCCCTGACACATAAACACAATCCTTCAGTTCCCATTCTGTGTGGGGGTGTTAGGCAGCTGAACGCAGATGGATTGTAAGCATCCAAAGCCACTTGTTTAGCAAACCAAATGTTTGCTTTATTATTTTCAAGTAATCAAAGAGCACCTGCTTATTTCTTGTTCTAAGCTAGTCAGACAGAAACCAGTATTACAGCTGTAACATTGCCATCCTGGTATTTATGATCCAGGCCCTGCTGGGTGGATGTCTCTGGGCACCATTGCTGCTGTGGGCAGGGGAAGCTGATAACAAAACAGGAATGGGAAAAGCAGTTTTATGTGAAAATGAGCAGAATGCAGCCCTGCCCCAGCTCCAGGTCACATGTGTGCTGTGTAGCCCCTCACCCAGATCCATGCAACAGCATTCCCAAAGCCTGGGACAATATCCCCAGGGTAACTAAAGGACAAAACAACAGAGCTAAAAAAATGCTCCCTACAAAGGACTTTAAAGAGTCACAAAACCATTTTGCACGATTCATCCAGTACCTGGCGAGTGAATGTTCAGGACCAGCTCATACACCATCCAATTTGCCCATTCACTCCTGCTATTTGCTATTCCAGCTGTTCTGCTGGAATCCCAAATGGATTTTTTTTCCCAGCTGGAATAGTTAGCTACACCATTTGTTAACTATCAGAGTAACAAAAAGAATGCCAGCTATCAACTGCAGTGTTCATTAACATGTTCTTTTACCCCACTGCCCATTCAGATCAAGGAAGTGCCCACCAGAGCTACTGGGAGTCATGTCCTCAATTTTGATGAGCCACAGGATTTATGCACTCAGAAAGACACAGACAATGAATTGATGGTGTCACAGGCTGGTGTTACTGAAGGTCTGTTTTAATTTATGCCTAAAACCCGCTGTATTTAAAAAGTAAACACTTACATAACTTGAAGATTTAGCATGCAAGCAAGCTTTGCAAGCAGATTTAACCCCTGCAGTGATAAATGTTTAAGTCTTCTGGATGCAAGCTGTATCAAAAACTGTGTAGCATCTAAAATGCAAAACAAGGCTAACACATGGGTACCAAAAAGTGGATTGCTCTGCCCTGACCTACTATAGAAAGTAAGGGAGTTTGTGTAAGCTGTACTGGACTAAATGTGCTATGAAATTAAACTGTAAGGTAACCCAAAGGGTGTGCATTTTCTTTGTCCCACAGTAATTTAGTGCTGCCAAAGAATGGCTGCTAGGTTTTGTCAGAGGTCAATCCCTGCTTTACGAGGGGATGCATGGATCTGTAGGGAGAGAGTAGCTCTAGAGTACAACTCTGTGACTGATTCTGCAAAATGGAAGCATGCACTTACAGGCATGTGTAATTGGATTAAAATTTCTGTGTTTGATTTTCTATAAAGGACATGAAAAAATATTTTTAGAATCAGAGTCTCAGTGGTGAAGCATGTGTTATGTTTTACACTGGAGAAATACATTAAACCTTTGTTCTGTGTGACTCTTCAGTTGTTACAAGAAATGCATAATACAACACAGAGCCAAACCCACCAGGTTCACACCCAGATGAAAACTCCTAATTTCTGTCTGCCTGTAGGTTGTTATACTTACCAATATTGCAATACTTTCCTGCATAATTTTCTTTGCAATCACATACTGTTTTCCCAGTGGAGGTAACCATCTTGCACTCTCCACCATTCATGCAAGGATCATGAGTACAACCTACAGGAAAACACAGCAAAAGATCAAACCAAAGGTACAAATTATTCAAAAGAATCAGTCCATTTTAACTTACTCTAGTACATCTCCCCTGTGCATATGCATTTGGGGAAAGCTTTTCTTTTTTGATTATCTCAGACCTACACTTGTGATAAATTAAAGAAAGGGAAACTCAGTTGATTTCTGCCCACTAAGGTCTGTCTCATTGTTTTCACTGCTATTGGATAATGTCAGCTATTGAAAGACATTATCAATGAACAATAGCTAAAATGGGGGTGGTGATTATTATTACTAGTGGTGATGGTATTAACACTTCTTTCTCTATGGAGGGTTCTGCCAGTTCCAGTCTTGCCACTGAGCTCTATTAGAATTCATAATAACATATCTAGTAGGGAGCTCAGTTAAACATTTAAGATTTGTCATTGGGAAGTCCTATCAAATTTCCCAACTCTCCCATGGACTCCCAATGTCCTAGAAAGCCACTGACTCTCCATAATTTAGTTTCCAGTTACATAAGGTGGGAATAAAAGCACCTATGTACTTCAAAGGACTTTTATGAAACTTATTTGTATTGGAACTTACTTGTGAATCTGGGCAGGGTAAAAGTTAGCCAGAGTGAGTGACAGAATAGCCATACCAGAGCACGTGTATAGGTGAGGCATGGTTTGCTTCCCAATGTCTTTCCTTCCAAATGAAAGGTGCTGTACTGGCTTCATCAGATAGATGGCAACCCAAAGTGCTGGCTGGGATGTTGGGTTCCTGGCAGCCCCAAAACAAGGAGGAGGCTTCATAACATAAGCATCACCCCCAACAGGAATGGGCCAAAAATCATGGGGACTCTGGGGCCAATGCAGGCCTTATGGGATACTGGAGATGGGTAAAGTTTACATGCTGGCAATTCAAGAGTGGGATGGGCTTGGGAAGAAACAGCAATATGAAGTGATTGTTGGTGTGCAGGGTGTGCCTCTCAGGCAGGTAATAGTTTTGGAGAAGAAATTTTACCACTTCTATTATACAACCTGTTGCATATTCTTACATGCTGCAGATCAGGATTTCATCCCTCCAAAAGAAAACACTGAGGTGTGTCCCTAAAGTTCATCATAATGCATCTAATTGCTTGCTCAAATAAGGATGAATGGATTTCCTAGGTCAGTATACCTGCTCACACTTGGAAAGATAAATATTGTCTTTTAGAGAGGGTACCTGAGCTGCAAGGGCAGCATTAAGGTGTGTAACACCACTCAGGCTTTGATATCCTCACTGTCCTTTATCCCCTCTCCATGCAGAGACACCAAATCGTGCCTTACTTTTGTGCTCCACACGCCCACACTCGATCTGGCTGTTCACACACAGGCACTGCTCCACTACTCCTCGTTGGGCTCTTGACCAGCTCGCACCCACGTCAAAGAACTCGTAGAGAATGTTGTCAAAACATTTCCCTGAAGCAAAGTTTTACAAACAGCACAAGTTTTCAGATGTTATTTCTTCCAAGAAACAGCACCACAATCTCCATCATCCCCTGCTCATCCCTTTTTTCTTGTTGAGAAGATCCATGTTTGTTGACAGTGCTTCTCAAGCTGGCCAGCCTCCATAGTGTGGAGGCACTGAGCCACCAGAGCAGCAGCTCCAGGAGCCTCGAGACAGAGGTGGATTTTTCTAAAGCCCTGTAAGCAGGATGGCACCACTGTACCCAATATGTGCACATACGTAAGGGATAGAGCATCACCCGAAACTGTGCTGCTTTTCCATGTCTCTGTGCCCTGCCTACTAGCTATTAATAATTTCCCAACATGTAAGGGATATTTAAATCTTAAAATCAGCAAAGGGAGGAAAGAGGCTTTTTGTGTTTCCCATGCTCAGACCATACTTGCACTTATAATTGCACAGTCAAGCTATTTTCAGTTGTCCTGTCAGGAAGGGATTGTCTGTCACAACCATTTGGAAATCCACCTACACAAACATCCATGCTGCAGTGGTCTCTCCCATCACAACAGCACAACCTTTTCATTAAGCAAACATTAATGAGCTCTACTTACTATTCATATTTCATGTTGCAACACTCGTGGAAGAAAATACTTACTCAGCTGACAGTCCTCTCCTGTGAACTCCTCGGGACAGGTGCAGTGGTACATCCTGTGGCTGTGAGTGAGGGAACAGGTCCCTCCGTTTTGGCATGGGTTGTCTGCACAGTGATCTAGAGAGGCCACATAAGAAGTTGTTAATAGGTATGAGGTATAAGTCATGTTTTGTCTCTTTGGATACATGAACCCTTTTGGTTCAATGCATGGTGGGTTTAATACCACCCATTAACCTAAAACAAAGCTTATCCAACCATCTGACAGTGGGTTTGTTCCCAGCTGTGAAACAGCTGTATTTATCCAGCTTTAAAAAACCATGTGGTAAATCACTGAGCTGAACCTTCTCCCCCTGAAGGGGGTAGGTCCAGGCACACCTGAAGTCACCAGAGCTGGCACTGTGGTGAGGAAGACGATGGGACAGGTGCCCACCAGATGGAGCTGTGCCTTTAAACTGGGGAGGGAGGAAGGCTGCCGAGCTCTGCCTCTGCCCGGCTTCCTGCCCTGCAGCCTTCGCATTGCGACATCCACCGCCGGATCGGGCATCGCTTTCAAACTAAACAAAGGACAACCCTCGACAGAAGAGTTTGGTGTGGGACTTTGGAGTATGTCTAAAACTAATGGCAGCTGGAACCAAGGGGGAAATTATAGAGCAAACCACAAAGCACATCCAAGAAAATCAGGCCAAGAGAGATTAAAACTGGACCAGTACAGCATATCTCCATTTACTAAGGAATTGTCTAAATGATGTGAAAACGTGGTGGGAGAGGAGGTATGTGCCAGGACAACTCCTGCAATAGAGGCTTTACTTGGCAATGTACAATGCAAAAGTAGTAAGAGTCTTGCTGGTCAGGCAGTGTTTCTGATTTCAGGCAGTGCCAAGGGTGTATCTGCCCTGAAGTTAGCCAACAGCACATTTCCACCTGCTTCAGAGCTGGCCCAACAGCTTGCCTGCATTCAAATTTTCCTTTTTAATGCTAGTTAAACTCTGCTAGGCCAACTCCAGAGTTACTCAATCCCAGTGCTTCTTCAGCTAGGCAGTGTGCTCTGAGCATGGGATGCAACATATGGAGGCACAGGCACACACAGCCAGGGCTGAAGTGAAGCACAAAGGCTGCATCCTGAAGTTTGCTACAGCAGTGTAAATCTGAGGTTCCCCTGCACAAATGAAAATATTTACTTCATAAGAGAGTGATGTAATTCCTATCTGGGTGTATCCACTGGTAGATTCAATCCAGAATAACATCAAGGGAAAGCAAGTAAAGTCAGTGACATTCCTACTCTTCCTGCTGTTGATGGTTATGGAACTTCTAGTGCTACAATGTTTCCTCAAGGGAAAATCATGTATTTCCTATTCCCACTACATCCAAACCATGACTTGATCTCTGAGCTGTCTTCTGCTGTAACAAATGCTCAAGAATTTTCTGTACACTCGTTAAATCTGGAAAAAGCACTTCCAGCCATACATTTCTTTCTCAATCTGTCCCTCACTGCATCCCACCCACCACTCCAGTCTGACCTTCCAGGCATATTCTGTGTTGCTCCACATCTTTCCTGGAGTCCAAGAACAAGTTCTGCTCATAAGCATATGGACATATTTCAGTTCCCAGTGGGGAATCCTGCCCACCATTAACTACCCATTAACTGGGCAGTGCCAAGTCCACACTTTCTCAGTGCTGTCTAAAGCATCCTCATGGGTGAAACACTCCATGCTTGCCAGCACTCATCTTGACTGCAGCTTCACCTCTCCGGGTCTCTGCTAAATGAACAGAGCCTTGTCTCACCTTTCTATCCATATTTCCCAACAAAATCTTTCTGTTCCTGCCTCCCACCTTCCTCAGAGCTCCTCCTGGGATGATGCCTCTTTGTCCTGCCTGCACAGCCCACACCACTCCACTTCTTCTTTCCCTATCAGTCCAGAGGAATCTTAAAAATACTGTCTGGCACTTTTTTCCCCATGTCTGGGTCTCCCTGGGGTTTTGGCCATTTGTCCAGGACTTCCAGACATTCAGAGTAGTAGTCCTACCAGACTGCTCAAGACCTGGAAGTCCCACCTATAGGGGCACTGCACATTTTTGGATATGTGAACATATATGTGAGCTAAGCATGCACAGCCCAGCGTGCCCATGTGTATGCAGCACTAACAATTCCCTCCAGCAGAAACTTCATAGCCAAACCTCACCCTAAAGCCAGGAGCTTCTTGGTTAAACTTTCCCTTGAATTTGGCAGACATACTTTTCTGGATCAAAGCCTCCAACGCTTGCTTAACATTGATTTGTAACACCTCCAACATTTTGAAGATGACTTGTCACATACATGTGGTATTCTTGGCTTGTAGAGAGTTTGTGTTTCAACCTTTGCTCTAAAGAAGCTCTTTCTCCATGCCAGTGGATACACTGCTCACCAACCTCTCATGGCCAAAGGATACTCTCTCCCTGAAATTCCATGTTTTGTTGTTTTTCAAGAAAAATTCACTCAAAGATTCAATGCCTTAGCAGATTTTTCCCCCAAAAAAATTCTATTATTTTACACATTTTAAAGATCAGCATTGTTGAGTTTGTCTGCTTATTTCCTCCACAGCAGGCAAATTTTCCTTCTTCTGCTTGAAACTCTCTTCATCCGTTGTGTTGCTTTTCCTTTCAACCTCACCATAAACCTTTTCTCTTTAAGCCATGGTTAATTATCTGTTAAGCATTTCCCAAGTTGAAATATAGTGCTTGCTGCTTAAAAAAACAAACCCAAACAACCCAAACAACTAAGTAGACCTATGTTTATAAATAATAGCAGCTAAAAACCTTTTATTTAATTTTTTAGAATTCCAAATGCTTCCAGAAATAAAGGGGTTTTTTTTAACTTTGCAACAGCCAGCAGTGATCTCTTCCAGCTACCCCATCCTTTTTTCTCTATCCTTTGTTCTCTCACATATATAACCTTTTTTTTTTTTTTTCTGGAGAAAAATCAGTAGCCAGGAAAAGCCCTCAGTGATGTTAGGGTACATTGACAGAGATACCCTGGCAGACAGACAGGGTGGCTTTCTTGTTCCAACCCACCCTATCCAAGACCGTTGTGGGTACCAGGCAAAAATGAGCCAAGAAGCCCAAGAAGGCCTGCAGGCAGACAGATGTCTGGAAGGATAATGGTGATGTGCAGACAGAGGGACAGAAGTGGCACAAGGCACCCCCACATATGCAACACTAGGCTTGGAGAGCTCTTTCAGCTCCTGGAACAGTCTCCTTGAGTCAGCCAGCTGTCACCATCACAGTGAGTATTTCACTGGAGGATTAAAGTAGTCACAAGTCACACCTACCACCGTTTTAAGCTCTGGGAAGCCACTCATGGATAATGAAGTGCAGCCCTCATAACCTGACTCCTGTAAGCATGAACTGCCCATAAAATCTATGTTCATGTCTGACACACTTGCATTACAAACTCATATACATTGCTGCTTGTTTTGGGGCTGGGTTACTTGCCTCTGATCTACTGGTAATCTGTTTTAAAGCCAGGCTGGAAAATAATTTAAAGAAGTTCTGTTTTAAAAAGTGATGCTTTGCACTGCTTAATTTTAGACTGTCAGCATGATTCAGCTAACCTGGCTTTTCAAGTGCTCTGGTAGATTGCAATCAGCTTGGCAATAAGACTCCTGACACTGTGAAGTCCCTGAAAGGGGATGGTGGAAAATGCCCTTCGTTTGAAAGTGGGAAGTGAATATCTAAGGCTATTGGTCATATCCTGCAGACTAAATAAGACAGGTCACATTTGAAAATAGTGAGATGGCAAAAAGAGGAACATGATCAGCATTTAGACACAGATCCAAAAAAAGCCTCAGGGGTATCAAATTCAACCAGTGCAACACCCAATTTTTCAAGCTGGTCTGTGGCTGTAAGCACTGAGAATTAGATATGAATGTTCCTTATAAAATGAGATTTCCCAGCATCCAGCTCATGAAAGATGCAGCCAAGGAGACAGAGACAAGCAAAGGCCAGGGACTGAGGGACTGCTGAGGACAGGGATGCATATTCCAGGTGAACTTTAGCCCAGTGTGTCAATTAAAGTGACTTTTATATATAAAGGAGACTTTGCCACAGACCTTGACTTCCCCTTGTAGACAGACTTTCGCAATGAGGTAATTGTAGCACTGGAGTGTGGTGACCACATGAAGCCACAGAGCTGTTCACCTGAGTAATCCCTTCATTATCCCTCAGGACTCCTGCAATGAACGTGTCTGGCCTCTTGCCTTCTCTGACACAGCCCAAGGCTCAAGGCTCTCTGGGTTTGAGATGTGCTCTTTCCCGTGAGATCTCAAGAAAGGACAGCTGGAAGTGATGGCTCTGTGTTGTACAGGGTGTCAAACGTTCTGTGCCCTCTAAAAAATTAACTGGTTAAACAGACAGAAAATGCAGCTGCTTAAATGAAGGAAAAGCTAAAAGGCACATCCAAGTAATGAGAGAGGAGAAGATGATCACCTTTGTGATCAGCTCCAGTGGGAGTTCAGATTTCCATGCTGGCATTACCATAATTTCTCTCCATGACTTTGAGTTAGTCAGCAGAGAGTGAATTAAAGACTGTGTGATGTCCACAGTCTAATGCTATGGTTGTGCAGCATCACAGAGAGATTATGGAAAGAGCTGATGTGAAGGCTGGCTCTGTGTACACAAATAAAAGTTGCACTGAAGGCACTGTCCCTGCTTCCTGCAGGTGGCAAAGTAGGAGCAACTCGGCAATGGCTCTCCTTACCTGAGTGATCTCTGGGCAACAAATCACAGTGTCCCCATCTCCTGTCCCGGTCAAAGTTATGTGTTGTTGAACACCTGAAAAGAATCAATGGTGCAGCTTAGTACAGCTTTAAACAACCTGGGTGTTTGCACTGAAACCACAGGGACTTCACTCTCTGGCAACCTGGAAATTCATGCTTGGTTTTTTCTAATTAGCATCAGTTGCATTCAAATTCTCTTAAGAGAAGAGGAAAAAACATGCTTTCTTTTGTTAAAGTTCCTCTGCTCCACTTCTCTCAAATTAAAAACAGATTAAAAATGACATGTAAATGCAGGACCTGGGATTTTCAATGAATCCTCCAGAAAAACCCAACGTCCTTTCTATTTCTGGGACTAGAAAATGAAAGACAGAAATAAGAAGCAAAACCAAAGCAAATAAATTATGTCCTCTTTACTCATTACAAAACAAGAAAAACAGGACCCAGCCCATTTTTGATGCCTGACACTTACTGTAATAATCTGTGGAGGCAGGAGACTGTCCACAGAGGGACTTTTCCTGACTTTCAGTGACAAGCATATTTCACCCTTTGCACACTCATTTCCTTTAAAGCATTCTTATTTTGGAACGTGTGAGACGAAATGAGGAAATAACTGACACGGGGGTGATTTCCAAACGCACAGATAAAACCTCTCCTTTTTTCAGAGCAGGGGACTGAGCCCTGCACACCCTCACTGGCAGTCTGTTATCTCAGTCTGTTATCTCTGAGGCTCACAGCACTCCAGGGAGCACTGAGCTGCTATTCCTCATTTGCAGAAGTAGATTTGTAGGCTTCCCCAAAGCCACACATGGAGCATGTGACTCAACCAAGGCTGAACCTTGGAGGTCTACATCCTGCCCCAATGCAGCATCCACCAAAACATCCTCCCTAACCAGTTCTAATGCAGAATAACAGATATCACCTGGCATTGGAAGAAACTGGAGTTTATTTAATATGCCTGATGATCTACCTTCATTGTGCATGGTGTTATCATACCCTGAGCAGTTGTGTGATCAATTTCTTCACCCTAAGATGTCACAAGTCAGACTGAAATTTTATTGTAGCACATGTCTACATTTTAACTGCCCTACAGTCCTTCTTAATTAGATGCTACGTGGTATTTAAGATGCATAATTCCTATGGAGCATCTGAATAAGCCATGTATATTAGGTTTGGTGGCCTCAATTATATAAGGTGCACTAGAAGAGGTGCTTGGCAGTGTGGTGCAGATTAACTTGGCACATACTTGAAGAAGCTGTTCTCTCACGGGAATTAAGGCTGGTGCAACTGCTGGGAGTTGATGGAAACTCCTCAGTATTCCTTCAGAGGGAAGTGGATTGTGCTTTCTTTAAAGAGTGGTCTAGCATGCGTGAGGATGAAGATGAGGAATGAATTAAAAGTGTCTTCAGCACTGCTTGTTCCACTGTTCAGAGGCAGCCAAGTTCTAACCAAAGGCAAATCTCAAATTTTTCAATCTCAATATGTTTTTTGTTGCCAGAGACCCTGACAGAGGCTTTTTCTGCCAGCTCTCCACAAACCATTGGTCCTCCCACTCGATGATCTCCACAGCTTGTCCTTCCCTATCTCCTTGCAGTGACTACAACGAGGTTGGTCCTCCCTTGTGATGTCAAGCTGCCTCCTTGGTGGCAAGCTTCTTGCACAATCTCATAATCCTTTTATATTTTCCACCACAGATCTCTCTCTCTCTGGGAGAATCTCAGCTCATCCTCAAAGCTATTTCACTTGTCTCCCTCCTTTTCTTTTGGAAATGTTTTTTTTTGATTGGAGGCTTACCAAAAATGTGGTGACATTTCAGTCGTGTGGAATGTTACCTCCAGCAGCAAAACCAACCCAATAACATTATTTCTTTATGCTGTTTGCAAAATAGCCCACACTCAAAATTTATGGGATAGCATATATCTTTACATCAGCCTGTCATATGAAATTGTTAACATGACAGTGAAAACAAAGACAAAGGTACTGAACTCAGTACACCAGAAAATTCCACTATGAGGGATTGATTTAAATAACATTTTAAACCTGTGCATGATAAACAACATGGGAATGGACAAACAAAACGGTGTGTCACAGGTGACTGGCAGGCAGGATAGATGGAAAGGCTGTTTTTCCCATCAGGAGCATAGGGAGCCCTAACAATAGGATGTTCTGGAGAACAGTAGGATGTTTCAGAGAACAAGCAAAGCCCCAGGCCAGAGGCAGACAGGTGTAAGGAAAGAGCTCTGCCATCACACCTGGTGTTGTCACTATGTTTGAAACTTGGAGGTTGCCTGAGACCTTTCCAGGTATTGTCCTGACCATGAGCCATGGCCAGACTTTGCCTGACAACACCAGACCAACCACCACCAGCTCCAGGAAAATTCAGAGCCTGATGCTTGACATGTCCCAGCTCAACCCACAGGTACTTCTCCTTCCCAGGACTGCCCTAAACTACCCACCTTGTAGTCCAGCTGGCCAAAAGCCCTCCTCTGCACTGTTTCCAGTCTGTGGCCAAAGTATCAAAAGTTATCTTCTTGTTTCCAGGGAAGATGATAAGATCATGCCCTTCCTACCCAGACCTAAGCTCACTCTTGCACAGGGGACCAGACATCCAGAACTCAAGCATGGGATAAGGCTCCTGCAGGGTGTGAGGCAACACCTTCCAATCTGTAGCCAAAATCTGAGGCAAGGTCTGCTCCTGCCATTCCCCCTGAGCAGAATCTGAGGAACCCATCCCATCCTGGGACACAGGGACAGGGTGCTGGCATCTTCCCTGCAGCCACAGCTTGGTCCAGTTCAGACCACCATCCCCTTTTGATCTCTCAAGTGTTCATTGCACCCCCATTTTGTCTGTCCCTGCACTGCTCTGTCTTTCTGGAGGTACCAATGAAATTCAGTAGCAATTCTGGCTGAGCCTTTTTCTCCTCAGCACAAAAGGAAAATTTACACTATCTCTTTAGAAAGATATCATGTAAGACTTGGTAATAGGCCACTAAATAGAAATTTATCTGTGAAAACAGATTATAATTAAGGGGAAATGCAATACAGGATGCTGTTAAAGGAAGTCTGTTATTTAAATACTGCAATTATTTTGTCTTCTTTCCTGTATTTTCAATAAATATTTATAAAGATACAACTTGTTTGTAGCTCTCAAAGAAAGTAGGGAGAGCTTTCTGTGGTCAGGAGCAGATTTATGTTGAAAAAGAGTATCTGTGTCATATGTAGTATGAGAAAACATAAAATTAAAGCAAATTTGAGTGAGGTTTGGCCTGCACTGTAAAGTCCTGCCTGTAGTCCTGATTTAAAGTATCACTTGAGGATTGAGAACATGAACTTAAATTCCTAAGTTAGTGCTCTCTTGGTCTGGTTTCTTTGCATTCACCCACAAAGAGGCAGTTTAGACCCAGCCTCCCATCATTCCTTACTAGCAGCTTACAGGAGGCAGGAGCAGGAAGGGCACAAGCCTTTCCCTCACCTTCTGCCTACCAGGTCCCCTGGGAGCTGTCATTTGGTGTAAGTCCAGCCTGGGTTAGTGCCAAGTCACACAAAAATGCACAGAGCAGGTTTCCCAACTGCTATTCAGGGCTCTTTTCCGGCATCTCTGCGCCTGGAGTCACACGTTAAGTTGCTTTTAGCTTATGAGTGATGAAAAAACACTGGTCAGAAGGTCACCCATAGGGTGAAATGGTCTGTCAAAACCAAATAACTCCAGCTGTCCTCCTCGTCTCCCCGCTTGTAAATGGCTTTTAAAAAGTCGGAAGCATAAGAGCAAGTTGTTCAAGGTCAGCTCTAAAGTGTTCTCTAACCTTGGATCCCATCCATTCACAGGTTTTTCCATTTCTGTGGCCTAACTGGCTAAAAACAAATACACAGTGTCATGTATTAACAGGATCCCTCTTAAGCATTGCATGAAATTAAGTGAGTCCAAAGGTCAAACTCTTTGTGGCTGCAGTTCATCAAAAATAGGGTTCAAACTAGAAAATTATTCCAGTTCCCTTTCTTCAGTTAAGATAGTCTCAAATTTTTGTTTCCTGGAGGCTTCTCTTAGCTGGGTTGTTTGTGTGGATATTGGGGAAATGCTGAAGTGGTTTCCTAGCCTGAAGCTTGGTGTCTATTTGTGTAAACAGATTTGTGTTGTGTTGTTTACATTACACCAGCACTTACACCTGAAACAGCTGTGTCATCAAAAAAACACCAACAGATCATGAAAAAATCAGACACTCCAGTATAAAAAATGGGAGTTCTGCCCTGCCTGGGCGAGTAAAATAAACTTTTAAATATTATCTCCACCCTGCAAACATGCAAGTGTTTGCCTTTCACATGGCTCATCAGGGCATAATTTGGACATTACTGGTACCCACATATTCTCTGTTTTGTTGCCTTTGATATCAGTTAATATATGCCTATCATATGAGTTTGTCTGCAAAATTTATCTTTTTTATTCAGGGCTTTAATTCAGTAGGGTTCCCACCTGACTGCCCCTACCCCCAAAATGAATCATGAATATTTCTAACAGCTTCTGCAAAAGTAAAAGAGTAACCTTTGCCCAAAAGAAGGAGACCTGGCCTGAAACACACAGTTAGAATAAATCATTACCCAACAAACAGGAGTAGAACTGCACTGTCCAAAAGGGTTCTGGTGCCAGTCTGGATAGAAATTAGAGACATGGGGGTGGGGAGAAAACAGCTTTCCTCAAAAATCAGATGGTCTCTGCTGCAGTACAAGTACAGCCTGCATGAATCAAACAGTCCCTTAACCACGTGTCCTCTCTTTCAGGTGTCTGTATCTCTCCTTTCAGCCTCAGCAGAGGGTTTCTATCAGCTCGTTTTCCAGTCCTGCTTTTTCTGTACAAGCTCCTGTCACTCATGTAAGTTACAGTTCCAACAGGAAGGGCAGCAAGGAAACATTTCTGCAGTTCCTGACCTTCCTGTGGCCATGGAAATGCAGTGCCAGGGCTCCCTTCCCCCTGAGCACAAGCCTTGACCTGAGCGCCATGACCACCAGCAGGAGAGCTGCACCAGTCTCCTTGGGCAGATTAACATCAAGCTCCTGATAATTATTCTGAGAGCAATATTAAAGCACTAAAAGGATGACATTTTCATTTGAATGCTGTTTTCATTTATGAGCAATGTCAACTTACCATTTCTTTCTGGAAAACATATTTGATAAACACGTGTGATAAAACCTTCCACCGAACCGGAAAGGAAATTTGCATAAATGTCCATCCTCTGTAAACACTGAAATACAAATTTAAAAAAAGTCATAATGCAGCTGAAAACCTACCCACAAATTATATTATATACTATTATATGAAATTATGAAGATAGATATCTGCAAGTTTTTCAGCTGTGCTCTGTCTCTGCAATGTCTAGTGCATAAGAAGAGGCTTAAAATCCTACATAATGACTGAATCAACAGAGATTAATGGACTCTGCAGTGGAACAAAGATCTCAGATCATTTCAGTTCAAAATATACTGCAATTTCTGGTACAGCAAATGCCAATTATATTCATTAATTGCAATTACCATTTCTAATTATGTAGTATTGTAATTGCATATTAAAATAATTTCTGAAGTTGTATCCTTTCAGGCTCTATATCACATTGTAATATCTGTTTAAAATAATTAAGGAACCAGACAGTACAAACTGAAATAGAAACAGTCAGGAGGAAGAAGGTTTTGAAGGTTGGGGGTAGAGAGATATTTTGAACATACCACCTTCCCTTTGGGATAATTCAATTCCTTACAAGTGGGGAGAAACTGATGGGACCAGTGTCTAAAAAGGGCAAGTTTTATATTTGCCACATCAGTGATGGCAGTCTAAGGAAGGGTGGTGGGAGTTTAAGGAAGGCTAGTGGGAGTCTATCAGAAAAAATCCTTCAAGATGACTCTTAAGAATGAGAGAGGCTGAAGACAAAAAAGACAATGAAAAATTGTCAGTGCTTATTTAACCATTAAACTAAAAGCAATCTGTTTTGAAATCCCAAAGTCTGAATGGGAAGCCAACCACTGCCAAGAGAGAGAAATGGGGCATTCAACCAAACTGGCAGCACATTTCCATTTCTCAGAGATGATGTACGACTGCTCTTTGTCCTGAGCTTCCCCCTCCCATGATGGCTGGGGGTCCTGCATGCTCTTATAATATCTGCTAACCCTCATGAGCCCAGGCATCTCAAAGAGCTGCTGAGCCCAGTCATTAGCATTACAGCAAAAATCACCTATCCCTGTGGTCCAACTCCTTTCTTAATCAGCTGGAATTATGGTCACTTCATCTGCCCCAACTGCCTCCTTCTCTATCAATGGGAAACAGCCACTGCCATGCCCTCTGCCATCCCCTTGTCAATCCCTGGTTCCATTCTCTGAACTAATTAAGCAAATGTTCCAATATAAGCTTTCTCTGTCTGATACCTCCCAGTAAAAGCAGGCAGGAGAGTTGTCAAAATACATCCCCATTCAGAAAAAATATTGCATCCCAAAGGCCACTGGAGACATAACCTGTAAAGGCATCACCAATGGCCCAATGCATGTAACCTTTAACAGCAAAAGCATAGGACAATTAAAGCCTTAAGACTGGAAACAGCAATGCTCTCCCACAGCCTCTCCCAGTGTCTGATCATTGGGGTGCCACCAGAACAAATGCAACCCAGAAAGCTGCATGCGACTCAGACCTTTTTCCCACAGAGAGATCAAGGGCCAGGGTAGAAATTGAACATACATAGAGTTCATCTGCTTGAAAGTTACAGGGCAGCTGCAGCTCTGATTAAGGATTGCAGCACATCTTCAGCCACACCACATTGTGAACTAATATAAAGCCACACCAGCTCAGTCAAACTAAAATCCCATCAGCACCCTCCCATTAATCTGCACCTGAAGGAAAATTACCTGATATTCCTGAGCAAATCTCAAATTCCCCTTTACATAGAAATGAATATTGGCATGACCATTCTATAATCCTTATTCGTGTTGAAACAAAGACAGGCTTCCTACTTGCACAGCACAGATACAAACAGGCAGACCATTCTTACTGTCATGAAACCTATTGGATTTGACTTGGTACCTTGTGGGCGAGTGAACCCATGATTTGAGCCTCTTCCTGCCCCAGATTTGTAGTGCTATAAAGAGAAAAAGAGAATGTGGATTGGAGACACAAATTCACTCTGGGAACCATACTACTGGTAAAAATGTACTCTCCAGGGTGCCCTGAAATTGTGTTTCTCCCAATGCTCCTGAGAAAATCATATACTTTGCTTGTGATTTTTGGTGGGGCACCATCTGGTGAAAGAGGGTGGATACACAGAGACTCTTGAAAGGTGTCAGTTAAACCAGGAAAATGCAGCACAACACAACAAAGGCTAAAGCTCTGCTCCACTTTTTTTTTTCTATGGCCAAGGGACACATCTCCTATTTCTCTCAGTGGGAAGCCCTCTGGGGCCAGTTCACAGTTACAAATAATATCCCAACATTTACCTTTTCCTGCTATTTAGCTGTGTCCCCCAGGGCATTAGTTACAAAAGCAACATCTGACTGTATTTGGGTTTGCCAATCAGCAAGCAAAAAGCACTAGACTGAACTGATTTTAAGCCACAGGAAATAAAAAAAAAATGGTAAAAGACATAAAGTGCTGCCACCGAAAGTGCTGGCAATTGAACTATAGCAAAATAAAAATATCACAAAAGCAGTCAAAGAAGAAGCAGCACATCATGAACATAGAACTGGACAGGGGACATAAAAAGTGAGAGTTAAGAAAAAGCTGTTGCCAAGATATATAGAGAGGGCTTGAACAGTTCTGAGGAAAGATCAGTTTTTGCACTCTACACAGGCTCTGCCACCACTGAGCAGTCTGCAAGGGCTTCAGCCAGGGATGATCTTTACCTTGAACATGAGCATTCCTCTCCGCTATCACATGTAATTCTGAGGACACACTTTTGTAATTCCCTGAGACAGTTAGGATTATAGCACCACTGAAGTATATCTGAGCTAGTTTTCACCTAGACAGCTGATCCTAAGGCCACAATGCTGATCATAAGGCTGCAGTGGACTAACTGCCCTGCTAGTCCATGGTGGATGCCAGGCCATGGTGGGGTTTAAGCAGACTAGCGAATTCAAACCATCACAGCCTGCTCAGAAAAGCCCCCAAAAAAGACACAAGGCACATGATACAAAAACACTGAGGGATTTCGCGTGGAAGCAGGGAGAAGTCTGAAAAGAACCAGTTAGACACATAGCTGGCCTGTTCAGTTACCAGACAGCATTAATGTCTGGCAGTAGGGCACTCTCCCTCCATGCTACTGCAGGTACCTGTTTGTGTCAACACATTTCTGAGATACGTTTTTAAAGGATTTCAATCTTTGTGTTGTCCTTCCTCCCCTCCCATTTCTCCTCCACAGCAAGGCATTGATGTAAGCAACTGCTTTAAACAGAGAAAGGTATTAAAAGCAGCTATCCTACAGGCCCCCCACTTAGTGAGCACTGGTGTCAGCCTTCATCTGGCAAATCCCTTTTGTGTTCCCTTTGAATGTCTCTTTCCCTGAGTCTGTTCAGTGGCTTCACTCATCCAACCCCAAGGTGACATGGTCCTGCCAGGGATCACACAGCTGATCCACCACTCTGAAACAGAAGAATCACTTACCATGCTTGCACAGTCACTGCTCAGAGTCAGAGCCAAGACAACAGTGAGAGGAGCACAGACTTTCATCTTTGCTTTCCCCTCATGAAGGTTTTGCCTGGCAGAGGAAGACTTCCAGGGCTGGGCTGAAACGGGAGGGTGAATCAGGAACAAGCTTTCACAAGGGACTGTGATTGACTTGACTTTAGGGTATTTTAGTTTTCTAAGTAAGCAGAGCTGTTACCGTTGTTAATCATTAATGTCTTTTGTGGGTAGAAGGGAATGCCACGTAGGGAGTGACTCTCCCTAAACCATGGGGACTGAAGAGTGTACAAAGTGCCTGACCCTTGGAGATGGTCCCTGATGTAACCAGCAAGCACTGAAGAGCACCTGCAGAGGAGCTGATCCAGTGTTGCTTGTAACTAGAGCTGATTTATCATCCAGATGTTTCCCTTCCCTTTCTCTTCAGGAGCTGATTGAAAGCATGGTATATCAACAAGGAGCTCCAAGCAAGCCCACTCAGGAGCTGGCATTACATTGCAAAATACAGACCAGATCAATGCCAATACCAAGGATTACTCATTAACAGATGGTTACCTGCTCAGCCACGACTTGCAACAGCAGCTTTCCAGCAACAGACTGAGAAAGGTAAAAAGAAAGAAAACACACATTACTCTGATAACACATTCTATGCACCAAAAAGCTTCCTTCTGCCACCGCTATCTCTGTCTCATAAGTGCCTGTCTGAGATAGCTGCACAGCAGAATCTAATCTAATACAGATGCAGAGGGTACTGCTAAAACTGAGATTTCACCAGTGCAGTCTATTTCAGCCCCACCTTGCCCCAAAACCAAAATCCACAGGTTTGGCTGGTGCAACGGTGTCTGTGCTCAAGGCTTTTGCCATGTCCTGTCAGTCAGGGACCGCACCTCTTCACACCCAAAATCCCCAGAGCCACAACAACAGAAGGAATACCACAGTCCTTGCTTAACTTGTGTGCTGCCCTTTGAAGTTTCACCAGCACAGCTATGGAAGGGATATGATTCGTCTAAATTTTTTTGACCCAACAAGGCCATGGCTGTAGGGCTCAGTGGTGAAGCAGAGCTATCCCTGCACAATTTTGATATGATGGTTTATCGTGGTGCAGGGAATTTACACCAGCTGTGCCATCACACTGCCGTGTCTTTCATAATAAATGTGTCTTTCATAATGCTGTGTCTTCCAGTATTAACTCCTGTTAGTTCAGCTAGGCCTATATAGGTTTATGGACTAGACTTTGCTACTGTGAGCAAGGCTTGGAACAACAGGAAGCAGGCAAAGTTGGAATTTTTTTCCCAAAATCTAGCAAACAGGCATAAAAAAAAATCTTTGCCTCTATGCATTGCTGGCTGCAGAAGTCTTGAAGCAAATAAACCTTCAGAATAGACTTGTGGGCTAGATCTGGTTTATTTTCACTCATTTCAAACCTGGAAATAGGATGTATAGACAGTCTGATCTGCCTGAGAACACCTAGTAAAGCTGGAACATAGATTTCCACTTCCTCTCCTCATTCCTCAGTTTGGCCATCAGGTTTCAAATCAGTAATACCTGTTCAGTGGCTTGTAGACATCTGCTTAGCATCCAGGTTACTGAAACTGTGCAAAGAAAGGGGAAAAAAGCCATTACCTGCTATTCCACTCAGAGTTCCCAAAAGTTTTGTAGAAAGGAAGGAGCAGGGGAGCAAGGGGAGTGGAAATACGCTTTCCACCCATTTCCAGAATGAAAATCATCCACTTCCATGATCAGAAATGCTGTGTTTCTATGGTGACCAGTGCATGTTGTAGGGAAGCATTTTCCCATGCCTAAAAGTAACAGAGTAGAAAAGCAAGAATGCACTCTGTTGTCAGTGTGTCCACTCCCAGCTGTTGTAGTTCATGTTGTAGATCTCCATCAAGAGCTGCAATGTGTCCTTCTGGGGAGTCACAACTCCAAGCTTTTAGTTCAAACTGATTCCTTAACATGAGAAAAAAGAATAAACACCAACATCAGGAGTCGCTTCAGCTGATAGGACGGTGCTGGCACAAAGTAAAAGGAAAAGACATCAAAGCCAGGAGTTGCAACATTTGCCAGAGAAGCACCACCATAAAATGGGAATTACCCCTGAGTAAGGTCTGAGCTGTGATTTCAGGGTTCAGAGAGATCTGAATCACTGAAAACCCCAAGTGCTCCATGTACACTGCCTGGCTTTGTTCAGTAGAGAGGTGTCTGAACAGGTCTTACAGACATAGCAAAAAGGCAGAAATTGAGGTGTGGTTTTTTGGTAAATTATATTAAATAATCAGTGAATCTTTCAGCCATTTATGAACAGAAGAAACTCTGCCTGCCTCCTTCAGGCATTTCGTAGAATTGTTAACATGAAGTGTGCCACATCTTTTTCTTTTTTTTTTCTTTTTTTTTTCCTAAACATTTTATCTCATAAGCAAGAAACTACTCAGAAAATTGAAGATACAGTTTTGATAGTGAATTCTTATAAACTTCACTTTGGGCATTTGGGAGTTCATAAGTGCAAAGAGTGCAAAGATCTGTGCCAAAACCATTGTCCCGTGGGTCAGGCTGATGAGCCTGCTGAGCTGCTCTCCATAATCTTCTCAAGTCTGTTTATCTGTGACTCACTATTTCCAGCCTAGAGATGGCAACTTTGTTTAGAGGGAAATAAGAATCAGGTGTCTATGGAGCTAATAATGACAACAAAAAATATAACAAAGTTATGGAAACAATCCATACGGTGTTCAAGAGAAATTCTGTAACATTAGGTTTTAGGCTTCACCTAGTACCCATTTCAAATGAGGCTCTGTAAAATACTAAATGGATATAAATGTATTTCTGTATAGAGATATATAAATATAAATAAGAAAGGGGAAATCTGGAAATAAGAGCTGGAGGAAAACCTGGCTTTGGAGTGACAGAATATTTGGCAGCTCTAAGGCCTGGAGCCTGCATTGCAACTCATCCCACCAGTGAAACTTCAGCTAGAGTATGGTTCTTGTTTTCAAAGACAATTCCATTTTCCTTTAAAGAAAAGCACATTCTAAGTCTTAATTTTGCTGCACATAATATTGAACATTTCCTGCAGAACACAGAATGCAAATGCATTTGGAGCCAGATTCTGCTACTACAAAAGAAAATGAAAAACTTTAAGATAAACAAGGAATTTTTCATGTTTGCAGGCTGTAATCCCTCTGTATCAAAGGCTAAAATCCATTAGTTTCAGCAGCCATTTTCCCCTTTATACTGACATCATGGGAAAAAGAAAAGGCAAATAAACACACAATAATTGAGGAGAAAGAGACAGAAGTCTTGCTGTGGCTGGATAATACACACTGATAATGCTTTGCCTTTTCCTCACTTCCCACAAAGCAGTGTTTTTTATTTCTTAAAATTTAACAATAATTAATAAAAGCTCGGGCTGATCTCAGCCTTTGAACTACTTAGTAATAATGAAACAATATTAACAACCATCCTAAATCATTAATATCAACAAAATGTAAGTTAACTGAGTCAGCCATCAATATGAAATAAAAAAATTGCAGGGATTTTTTTTTCATCAATTAGTTGACTAGACATTAAGTGGAAAAGACAAGTCTAGACACACATACACACACACATCCATTTGCATCCATTCCTATGTACCAGCTACCAAAGCAGTGGGAGGGCTTTCTGGTGACTTCAAGTTCATGTGTTCACCATTTTTCTATTATTTTCTGACCATTGTAAATGTTTCTGAGGGAACCTCCACTCAGCTACTTCAAAACTGCAGAAAAACCATCAACTTTTCTAATAACTGAGTCCCCCCGTATTTCTGCAAAATTCTAAGCTTTTCCATAGTGATAAGGTAACCCCAGCTAATGGGGAACTGTTGCCCCCTGAGATGATCTGATCTCATGGCTTTAGTTGACATTATTGCTACAAAGCCCAGACCCAGCTTCCCGGACAAGGAGACAGTTGCAGGAGCATTGTTGGCACGAGGAACCAGTGCAGGATCGAAAGCCTCTGCAAGTGTCCAAGACCTTTGTACAAACTGATGAGTATGTGTGAATAGGAAGTAGTTACAACTATTTCTGGCATTAAAAATACAACTTTTGATTTATCTTTCAGGAATGGGTAGGATGCAAGCGATCACATGTGGCAATTCTGCTCCCGGTGTACTAGCAGGGGGCTCAGTGCTGACATGAGACTGATGTACAAGCCCAACCACCTCGCTTCTTTTTTCCTCTGGGGGACCTGCAAACCACACTAGAGACCTTGTTGTCACTGTCAGATGGGATTTCCTTTATCTCTGTTGCTTCATAACATTTCCATCATCCCGGAAGCCATTACCATTATCAGCTGTCCCTGATAATTGTGAAGATCCAAATCACCAGAACTGAGGCTAACACTCATGGGCTAAAAGCATAGTGACATTTTTTAATAAGAAATGCAACACAGCAACACTGGGAGTGCGTGAGGAACCCTTCCTCTTCTCTCCTTCAACCTCCTCAGTTGTCCCAACACAGAAGGGCACAGGTCACACCTTAGCAAATGGTGCAACCTCAGTCTTGTCACTCACACCCAAAACCAGCATCTTCACCACTGGGCAACAAGTGAACCTCCACCTTCTCCTATGTCTTCTGGAGTAGTGCCTTGAGAAAAGCCATGCTGTTTCTTTTGCTAAAGCAAAGACAGAAAAAAAAAATCAGAAAGCTGAAATAATTTTGCTTGTTTGCTTATTTCAGCAAGGAAAAAAGAATAGTTTTGGCTCAAACCAAACTGAAAAGTTGAGCTATTCATATGAGCTTTAAACAGGGTAAAATCCAGCTACCTTGCAACCATGGACACCTCTGTGTGTCATCCCTCTTGTTTCCCTGGGAGCTTCAGAAATCACAGGTGGCGGGGGGGAAATGACATGGTTTTGGCTTTTAGAAAGAACTGGAGTCCCAGTCTGTCCTCTCCTGCACCAGACCTTCCTGTTAACATTTGCAGTCCCCAAACTGGGGATAACCTCTGCCAAACAAACCCCTTTAGAAAACCCTATTCCCACTCCTCGAGGCAGCAAGGCTGAGAAAAGCGCAGCTGCTGGAGTCTGGTTGCTGAGCAGCTGGGATCCAGCAAACATGGATTGGGTGCTGCAGCACTTAGCAAATAATCCTGGAAGAGAAAGAGATGCCTTCACCCAAATGTTTACTCCTCCTCACTCCTCTCACCTCCCACACTCCCCCAGCACCTCTAGCAGCTCTCCTGGCTTCCTCTCAGCTCTGGGGTTTTCTGCACTGATTTCCTTTCTCTTCTCTCCAGGGACTGAAGCAGTTCTCAGATCTATCGTGTTACTTTTTGCATCTCACTCACTCCTCACCCTCATCCCCTGCGACACATTGGCTGTGTGTGTCCCATCCTGGCCCATGACCTTTGCCAGCAGCCTCCTACACCTCAGAGAGCACAGCAGCAGAGGGAATGCCATCCTTCTGTGCACACGATGGTCTCAGGGTGTTATTGGGTATTCCTCCTGCCACTGCCTTCTGCAGACCTTCACATTTCCATCACATCTCCGCATGGAGATGGATCTGCTCCTGGATTTTCTCCACAGGGTTCCTCCAGTTGGCCTTGGCATGCTTCTGTTAAGCATCACACTTCAGCAAACCCCACACCGTGGTGTTTATCTGACACTTCTACCCTCTTATCTCTCTGCTGCCCCACAGACATGACCTCCTTGATCTTGCTGTGCCCTAGCACCTTCTCTTCCCACACTGCTGGGCCTGCACTCAGAGCTGTCCCAGCTCTCAGCTAAAACTATCAGACCTTGTGATTCCCTCTCCAGGCAAAGGGTGTTGTAGTCACCTCCATCCCCCAGTCCAGAGCTGCACAGCCTGTCCCCACTGCCTGCATCCCACAGGACCAGGCACAGGACTGTGCACAGCCCAGCACCCTGGGCCATTTCTGTAATGGCTTCATGCATACTTCTCTGTGAAATCTCATTTTTGGCCAGATACAGCCACTGCAGTTGCATCTATATATTGCAGGTACATATTTTTAATGCCTTTACCTGCAGCTGTTCTTATGGATTTTTTTTTTTTTTTTTTTGATGCATCCAAAAAAGCTTTAGTTCTGCTCTGAAAAAACAAACCATATAAATATAGCAATGGAAGAGCTGGGCTTGAGCTGCAGAAACAAAACAAGGCTGTGCTTTCACACTCCGAATCACACAAATCTGTGAGTGATTTAAAGCTCTGCTACAAGTCACAATATGCAGAATCTTAATTTATACATCCTAGACCCAGATCCAACCAAGCTTTTAGAAGTCCATTTCAGGATACCCCTTAATTCTGTTCATACACCCAGATGTCGTGATGTATCTGAAATACTATGTCTGCAACCAGCCTAGGGTGTGTTTGCATGGAGAGACTCTTCCTCCTACTGTATGAATAAGAGTGGAAGGTAGGTAACTGTATTTTTCAAGGACTTTGGTACAAACCTTTGCTGATAACCCTGGCTGAAACAGTGGGCCTGTATACAGAGGCGTGTGGGGTTTTTTTTAGCTGTGTACTCACCGAAAACTGACAAGAAGAGGTGTGGAGGCACCCACCTTCCACCGATGCCAACACATTTAGGTAACTTGAGCACAGGCTGATTTGCAATTGTTAGGCATCTACATTTTTAGCTGTGCTCAAATTCCTGCAATTCCACCCACTTTCTTCATTAGCATTTTTGACGCCCCCATGGCATACTTTAAAATGGTCTAAGTCAGGCATGTGTGAGGGAAGTGGCTCCACTTCTGCAGCTGAAGCCTTCCCTTTCAAAGGGGAAAGAGTACTAATGGGGAAGGGACAACCTCATGGGAAGGATGCCAGCCCCACAGCCTGCCTTGACTTTGGGTTAATTTCCTACAGTAGGATGGAGAGCAGAGATCACAAGTAATGCTCCAATTATTCTGATTGCAGGCCTAATAATCTCCTGTATGGAAAGCTGTATATATATGTATATATCTACATTTTCTGTATGTTTCTCATACGTGTGTGTGTATGTATATATATATATATGTATATATATGGAAACCAGATGCTTTTTCTGCTCTGTGAGTAAGTCCTGTGCCAAGGGCTGAAGAGCCAGCAGCCAGCAGCTGATCAGCCTTTTGGCCATGGTGACCAAGGCAAGCCAGACAAAGAGGTGCTCTCTGCTAAACCTGTGCCCTATGCAGGGACTGCTCCCAACCCTCAGGGCCACTGAAGCAGCTGCCCAGGGCCAGCAGGGCTGCCTGGACACTGCATTTTGCAACATCAGCGTGATGATGCTCACCCTGGATTGTCAGTCTGTTGACCTAGCACAGTGTTTGTCTAGGCTTTCCCTGGAGTTTTTGCATCCCAAATCTAATGGCAAATCTGTAAGGGACTCCTCAAGCTTCACCCTCCCTGCTGCCAAGGTCTCGTTGCTACGCAGGAAAAGGACCCTTGGGCGTCAGTCCCATGCCTTGGGGTGCATTTGGGAGAGCTGGTGATGTATCAGGTAGGCAGAGAGATAAGGCTGCCTCCTGGAAGCAGGGACACTGTGCCTTAGCGGGGCTGCCCCCTCACTGCATACAAAGGCACCACTACTGATGCCTCTGTTACCTCCCTCTGCTCTTTCCTGTCCATGGTCTCATCCTGCTGGGGACTGCTGCACATTTTTTTCATCAAATCAATAGGGATTCTGTCCCTGGCAAAACCCCAGGGCCACTTTTTCTGCATTCCTAAAGGTTAGGCAGGTAGAGATGTACCAAGAAAAACCTGGGGTGCCTTCTGGTGAGCAGTACTCTCCCCACAGCACAAATCCTGACTTCAGAAGCGATGGTGTACCACTCACAGCCTCAAGAACAGGCTTAGGCTAAAGATTTCTGTCTTGATTTGAAAGACAGGTGTCCGTCAAGGAAGGCAGGAACCTCCCCTGAAATGGAAAATGCAATCCCCCTTCCCTCTAAATTATTATAAATTTGAAATGAAGGGGCTTTCAGGCAAAGATGTGAGGACTAGGAATAACAGTTCTTTACTAATATATATATATATATACACACAAACCAACACAAGCCGACAGCAGTAACTCTGGCAGTGCCAGCAAACAGAGCCCCACCCGCAGTGCCCGGCGAGCAGGGCGGGTGCGATGGTTCCCCCGCGCCGGCAGGGGGCGCTCCGCAGCGAGCTCGGCCCTCACGCGGCAATGGCGGCTCGGGGTCCCGGGCAGGGATGGAACAAAGGCCTCACAAACCCCCTGGGCAGCCGATCCCGGTGCCCGGCAGGAGCCTCGGGAGCAGCAGGCTGGAACAGCAGGGCCGAGCACCAATCCCGGGTGGCAGACGAGTCCGGAGCTGCAGCAGGAGTCCCGGGAGGTCTCGGCAGGCAGGGTGCGCGGGGCTCCAGTGCAGCAGGGGCTCAGAGCAGCAGCAGGGGCAGGGCGGCCGCAGCCCGGCTCCCAGCGGGGCAGGAAAGAGCAGGCTTGGGAATCCCGGGGCTTCTCCCGCAGAAGGAAGACAGCCAGAAAAGCAGAGGCTCAGCGTTGCGTTCTCCTCACCACCACGGCAGCAGGCAGCAGTCTCTCTCTCTCTCCCCGTGCCAAACGCTGAGAGCCCCGGCCTGAGCTGTGCCCCCACAGCCCAGGTGCCAGAGTGCAGCCTCCTTGGTCCTTTCCCTTTGTTTTCTTAAGTACCCAGCTATTTGTTCCCCGCAACACACATGGGGAAAAAATTCCTCAAGGGAAAAGAAAAGAACAGAAAAGGAAAACTTTCAAACCCCAACAATATCACATTATGGTCAATATCCCTGCTGTATTTCCTTCTCTCTCTCTCTTCACCCCCCCTCCTCCATTTTCCTGTACCTCCAGTGCCACTCCTTGTAATTGCTGCAGAAATGTAATTGCTGCTCTGTGTAATTGCTGCTGAAACAATCTGAGCTGTCATTAATTTACATTGTCCCCAGATCAGGAGGAACTGGCAGATGAGAGTCACCCCACCTAGCTTCAGGGACCTCCTGCATATGTATTTACTCCTTAGGTAGGTATCAAGGCTCACAGATTAAGCAGTGGAGACCTCAAAAACATACAAGTGTTAAATTTAAGGTATGAGTCACCTGTCAAAAAGTATGTTTCAACTCAAGGATGAAACAAATCATTCTTTATATCCATGGATGATATTAAACAAACAATTCTTTATATCCAGGACAGTATTAATTACATCCCTAACAAATACATAAAGTAACATCCGTGTTTAGGACACAAAGGCAGCTTTGGAGTAGACACCTAAAGTTGGGCAAGATCCCAACTGGTTTCTCCTAAAAGAGAATTCATGACTTTAGGATCAGCTCTGCTTGTTGTATTTTGAACTAAACTGGACTTTCTTTCACAAACAGGAGGCCAAATCCTGTTGACTACAGAGTGTCTAGCAAGCAAAATTACCTCTTATGACATCACAGAGTGGGTGTTTTAGTCGTACAAGCAATGAATGGCAGCAGAATCTCATACCTCTTTCTCACAAGAGCATAAAACAAACAGGCAAGATGCAGTGGGAGAACCAGCTTTTTCCAGGAGATGGAGGCGGTGCAAGACCAGCAGAGCTTCACCCTCCAGCACCTTCCCACAGGAGATGAACATCTGCCTCCCTTCAGTCTCACCAGGGAATGACATTTCAGCATGTGTTGCCCTGGATTTTCTAACACAAAATTTAGTCAACACTCAGATGAGCAAGGGCAAGATCAGAGATACGCTCCCACCACCACAGATTATCTCCTGCTTGCAAACAAGTTTCAGCTAACTGCTCTGCATACAGAGGGCTGATCTCAGCCAGGCATTGCTTCATCCTGGCCATAGCACTCGCTCTGGAAATCTTAAAATCATGGAAGAAGTTGAAGTTATGTAGCTGTTGGTGGTGAGGGAGTTCATGCTGTTGGTATACTGGTAAATAATGGCAAATAGCAACTGAAAAGGATGGATGTGCAAGTCTATAAGTGAGGGAGAATAGTAATTAAAGTAATGGTAATTAAGTTTCTCCTCATCACAGTGTTTCATCTTTCCAGAAAAGATGCAAATCATTAAGAAAGACCCCAGTTACCTCTTTCAGGAATGGGGAGAAGCATTAATTTCATTTTTGTGCCCTGGCCTAAGAGGGATTATCTTTATTCAGATGAACTTCTAGCTGGCCTTTCATTTGTTTTTCAGCCTGCTCTGGAACTGAGGCATGAATCTGCACAATGACTGAGTTCTAGACTATTTTGAGATTGTAAGCAGATCTTTGCAGGCAAAAAATGCAAATGTGGAACAGGTTGGTGCCCCCAAACTGTCTGCAAGGCAGACACAAGGTATTAAAGAACACACTTCCCAAACTTGGACTCCAGGACCTTCTCCAGGGAGGTGGGTGAGTGCCCTTACAGCACCCACCCTGCCACTTGCTGTAGGCTATGGGCACCTATGGAAATGCTGCAGTGGCTTTACAGCTCTGTGTACCTGCAGGGATGGGATTCACATTGATCAGTGGAAACTGGGATGAGATTATTGCAGACAGCAATAAATTACTGGCATGGACTTGGAAGACTTAGGCTCCATCCCACTCTGATCAGTTATTATTTTCCACTATTGGTACTTAAACTTCTGTATTCGTCTTGTTCTGGCACAGATTGTTCAAAGCACAGAGAGGGATGTGAATGAGAAGGGAACCATTGAAGGACTGAAGGACCATTGTGGCACTGATACAGCTTAGTTTACACAGGCACTGAACCCGTCACCTCCTTTTCTTCCTTTCTTCCTTCCTTTTCTTCCTTTCTTCCTTCCTTTTCTTCCTTTATTTTTCTTTCTTTCTTTCTTCCTTTCTTTCATAGGTAGAACATCTGTATATTTTAGTCTTTTGCTCTATTCTAGCAACACAAAGGGATTGCAAGCCTGAGCTTGCAAGGGCAAGAGCAGTTCTGATGCACTGGTCCTCTCAGAGCACCACACAGAGCTAGACAACACACCAAGACTGTGCAGACAAGAAGCCAGAGGATTACACTGTACCTGGAAAACATTCTGTTATTCAGGCTTGCAATTCCTTTGTGTTGCTAGAATAGAGCAAAAGGAAATAATTAAAGGCTAAAAACATACCCTACTATTATTAAATTCCAGAGGGTGAGCTATTTTTAAGGTATATAAATATTTGGCAAGAATTCTTAACAATACTATTTTAAAGGAATTTCTTTATATAGGCTAGGCTTAAGAAGATATCTTTGCAGAATCTATTAAATACAGGTGATTTTTATGTTGTCTCATACTTCCATTTAAACTGCAATGTCTAAATGGCAGGTCCCAGAAATAACTGAAAAAATATTTTTCACATCTTTTCCATACATTGAAATTAAATATCAATGAAGCATTATCAGCTCTAGTGGTATAAATTATTTACTTACTACATACACAATTAACATTTTAATGAGTTTGACACACTTAAAATTCTATAAACATTATTGTGCAGTACAGGATTTCTTAATACTTTGGGGAGACAAGGAGTGAGAAAGAAAACCAATGTGCATTTTCGTATTAGAAAGTGACCATATAGATATTTAAAGACAAAATGACAAATAAAACAAGGATACAAATCAAATTCTGTACCAGCAGCATTTTAGACTGTGTAACAGAATTATTGATTGGGACAAAAAAATAGAAACAATTTTCTTATCTTTCACACAAACAGTTCAGAAAGCATGTTGGTTCATGTGCAACATCTTGGATTTGCTAACATTTTGAGTAATGCAGGCAAGATTTGCAGACACGTGATCATCCAGCACTTCTCAGCAGACTTTTTTTTCCTGAAAAAAACCAAGAGCAACCCAGCTAAAAGTGACAGCTGGTGTACAGAAAGGAAATATTTCAGTAAGATCAATGAAAGCTTTTCCTGTATTTTAAATGGCATAGGGTTAGGGGCCATAAATCTCATGGTTCTTCATCACCCCACAATGCTAAGCTTGGGATGCTGTTCCAAGAGCACAGAGAGAAGCACTTGGATGTGCCACTTGTTTTTGCTGCAGGGTAAACACCCACACTATCCACAGAGCAACAGTGTTGGCACACAGGTTTGCTACAACCCCACAAAGCTTGGAAATCTGCCTGTTCATGCAGAAAATAGGGTCATTTCTAAACCCAAGTCACTGAGCTGTGGTTGGGAGTTGGGAGGTGCCTTGGACCTGCAAATGTTTTGGCTTCTCACACCCCTTGATAAGGACCTGCTGTTGTCTAACCAGGCCTTTGTCTAACTGAGTCTTTGGAAACTTTTCAAAATCTTTGAGAAATTGTGAAAAGATGCCTCCAGGTGTTTGCATCACACTACCACACACTCTCCCAGCTACCAAGTACCTTAGGAGAGACCACTTTAAATGTCAGTATTTCAGTATTTGCTGTCGAATCTGTGTTGGAGAGGGCTGGGATGAGCTGCAGCAGTGCTGCTGAGAAACAACTACTGGCAAGGATTTCAGTTTTGTGGCAAAAATCAAGCTACTTCCAAAAAGTCAAAATATGCTCATAAGTCCTGATTATCTCTGCTACAGTGAGACAAGGAGGCTGCCAGCTCAGCCACATCTTCTAGAAGTTTTCTGTTAAGAACATTAAATTCCAGCATCAGAAGAGAAGCAGGAATAAAGCAATTCATGCTACAGCAAATGCACAAAGAAGCCAAAACTTGCAGGCAGAGTCGTGCCAGAAGGACACAGCCTCTTTGAAGGACATTAAATAGCCCACAGAAGACTTCCAGGGGCATGAGAAAGGACAAAACAGCCAGGTGTTGGCTCCTTCCCATGGAGCAGTAAAGCTCTTGCAGTGTCTCTTTGCAAAGCCTGTTTATGTGTTTTCATAACCCATTAGTTCTTTGTCACATAGTCCCCCAGAGCTAAACTGTGCAGTGATTTATCTTGTATGTGTTATACCCCAAACTTGTTGACAAGGCACAAAACTACAGTAATCCTGTGGGGGAAGACTCGTTGCAAGTTTGCCTACATGTAAATTTTCTATTCTTCACAAAGCCTTTAAAATTAAACCATAATAAAACTGTGACTTGTGGAACCAATGAGGCTGAAACAACTACAATTTAAAATCAGATACCATGACAACAAGTGAAATATAAGACAACTGCTGCATTAAATTAGATTTGGAATGCTGCAGGATTTTCTAAGTGTTGGGATTGGAGACTTTTTATATTACTGGGTGTTACAGTTTCAGGTTTGAGTACTGACACAGGTCAGTAGATCTCCCTCTTCCACCTAAAAGGATGGAAAGACTCCTTTTATTTATTATCATGGGATTAGGAAGACATAAGAGTAACTCTGCACAAGTGGAGTTTCAACACAGAAAAACTGGGGAAACTAAAAGAGAAATAAAGCCAGCTAGAATTCAGTTGTCTTTAGGAACTAGCTGGCAAGACAAAGAATCAAGCTATCAAGCAGGGCCTCAATTAGGTTGACTTTTAATTGTTAGTAGGTTTGGATAGTAGTGTAAATCACAGTATGAGGAGGCAACTTAAAATCACGTAATAATGCTGAAGTCACACAGTAATTAAGACTGGAACTCATCCCTAGTAAAATACTAAGGACCATCAGCCAGAGACAGGCTGCCCACATTCCTTTTCATTAACTCCTGATTCCAGCAGGTTTAGCTTTTATATTCTGCCAGATATTGAATACAAAAACTAATATTATTAATTATTTCTAAGTCTAAGGAATTAATTTCCATTAGTTCTAGCTAAGAAGTAATTCTTTTAAACAATCTGCCATTAACTGGCATGAGAGTGTGGCATGCGGAGGAACAGTTTTTCTCATGCCCCTTTGTTTACAGGATTTCCAGGCATTATGCCAAGATTTTTTTCTATGTTAAAGAAAAATCCATTCTTTCACATCCTTCATTTTCCTGCACACAGCTTGACTCCCATGCTGTCAAATTCCCTTTGAATCCTTGATACAGTCAAATCCAGTTTGTTGCACTCAGAATTTATGAACAGCACTTTTGTTTGCTTCTTTTTCCTGAGCACAGCAGGTTGGGGATGGAAAACAGGATAAGGTGGAAAAGCAGGTCTTTGATTTACACCTGGCTTCTATTAGCTTCATCTGATGGCCCCTAATCCTTGCATTAGAAAGGAGTGTGAAAGTCAATCCCCCTTTCCATGGCACTCAAGGTTTTTCAGCTGTTATTGCGTCTCCCATCAGCTCTCTCTTTTTCCAGACAAAGAATCCTGTATTGCTCACTCCCAGTCACTTCAGTGCCCTTGCCCAATATAAGATAAGCAGCCTTGTTTCATCTAAAATATTGATCAGAGATTAATAAAAACTGCAATGACTGCATTTGAATTTCAAGTTTTAATTGATCAGATGTTAGGATTTTATTTTCCAAGACACAAAAACAGTGCAAAGCATATCCCAGGTCAGAAAACCCTCTCTTGAGTTTGACTGCTGTAATTTTAGTTTTGATCAGAACAAAGCTATTATTTTTCCAGATGATAGGAAAAAATTATGGCCATTTATCTGTACAAAGAAATATCTGCTCAAGGGCAGCTATTAGCAAAATACTACCCCAAAAAAGGGGGAAAAAAGAAAAAGAAGAAATAAACTCTTTAAAAATATATAAATATTTAAATGTTTTCACATCACTGGGCTATATTCTGCCTGCTGTATATTGCTAAGTTCTGCCTGCTCAGTTTCCCAAATCTGTAGTATCATTACACCACCATGATTTTATCATGAATCTCAAATTTGTTTAAAGCTTGAAAGTTTTAAAAAGTACAGGTATTTTCACAGCATGTACCCTCATTCAGGCCCACAACGAGTTGAGCCTAATGTTAACAAGAATTTTCCTCAATATCAAAAGCAAAATCATTTACCAGTAGAAAAAAGCTAAAGTATTAAAGCTGATGGGTGTTGCATCCTTTTATCTCACTGGAGTATTTGATGCAATACTTCAGCATTAAGTCTAAGCTTTAGGAATCTTAATTTATGATTACAAAATTATACGTACTTTGTTTCTTACCATACACATTTGAGTTTAAGAAGCTGAGTGACAGCATCCAGTACTCTCAGCTATTCAGAAAATTCCTGACTCTTGGTATGCTTTAGGAGCAGAGAAAGAGGAGTTAACCAATATTTACCTCGATGCTTTAGACCTACAGCCTGTGTGGATCTGCAGTTCAGGAGATGTGCAGCATGACTTTTTAAGTCTCACAATAATTTCAAAGCAGTGAACCCCCAGAAGTCTCTCCATACCCACTCAATCTGATGAGCAGATGCCCAACACTCGCAGTTCTTCGTGCACCCTTTTGCATGGCCAGGCTTATAACTTCTCCTGAAGAAGGAGCAGGTGGCAAAAACAACATGTTCAGCAGCCTTAAATACCTTTTCTTTCTCAAAACTCTACCTAAGGCTAGAAAATCAACTGAAACTAAAATGACCAACAAGAAGAATGAGGGGCACTGAACCCTTGTCAAAAGAGCAGTAACCAAATTGCCTTTCCTCAAGGTTAAAGGCACTGAGAGCAGTGATGAGGAGGGACCCAATGACCATCACACCACTGTGTAATTAGATATATATTTCTGGTATGGAAATATCACCAGTGTTGGCTATGAAAGCAGCTAATATTTCCAGCACAGGAAATTTTCACTTTGAGTTTTTTGTGGTTTGGTTTTTGGTTTTTTGTTAGTTTGTTCCTTCTTGCTGCCTGTATAACAATGGTCATATTGTATTAGACAAGAGTGAAATCCACTTGGACCTCTTCCCAAATGTTATGAGACAGACAGGGAAATATTAAGAAAATATTCCTAATATTTTTACACCAGTAACTGGTTTTACTTACACTTCAAAAATCTACTAAAACACAGGGAATCCTGAAGACAAGGGAAAACCATTAGAAGATTAAACTGAAATGATCTTAAATAAAAACTTTGGACAGGGGAATTTAGAGTAAGTTTGTCTTGAATAAAGACAAGAAGGGTAGGGGTGGAAATCATAATTTTAATTGCACTGTTCAGTGGAATCATCCCAGGGAAAATAATACAGAAATTAATAAAAAGCAAAACCAAATAGCTCATTACTTTCATATGAATGCTATTTTTTCATTCTAGGGCTTCCAACTCAGAAGTGATGGTTTCTAGCAGGCTCTTTGAATGCAAGTGGATATTGCAAACCACTTATATCTTGCAGAAACATGTCTCTAAGGCATATCTCCATTGCTGCTGATGCCAAGCAAAAATACCAGACAATTTAATTAAAAGCAGAGACTTAAACAAAAGTAGCTTTATACTGATTCTCAGTGGCCTTATTCTTCTCACTCTTGACAGCAATCAGAGATGGAAGATCTGAAGTCCTGTAAACTCCAGTCCTCATCCTCCCTTGGCAAGATCTCAGTTCAGAAATGTAACCTTCAAAGCTGAGGTTCCCTTCAGAGTCGTCACAGGAGCGTGTGCCAGAGTCCTCCAGTTTGACCCCATCCACATCGATTATCCTGTTCACAGGGAGCTCCGTTCCGGGGTTCCCTCTCACACCAGGAGGATTAAAGCTTCTGCTGGGCTTTGCTTTGTGAGAGGTCTGCTCACAAGAGTTTCCTGAAGTCCCTTGTGAATCTTTTTTCTTTTTGTTTGCACCTAACAGAAGAATTGAAAACAAAAAAAACACAAAATAGGACAGTTACGTATCTTCTGGTTTTAGCAGTTTTCAATATTGCAGCCTCCTCTGAGGCCCCAGTGGTAGTCAGCTGGGATATTCATTCACCAAAGAGACTTAATGATGTACCAGGTAGTAACTAAACATTAGACCTCAAACATAAATGTGAAGTACTAATATTTATCTGTCTTTGTGTAGCATTTTTGGGGGTTTTTAAAAAGACTCCATGAAAAATAACTACTTGGAATAATTTTGTACACCTCTAGAACAAAAAATTCTCACACCAGCAAACCCAAAGGTGAAAGAGGAGAATATAGACCTTCTCCTGGGGCAGAATGGGAGATGTTCTTTCAGTTGAACTAGCCTTCAAGACCCTGCTGAGATAGTATTTTTATTTGGCTAAAGCTTAATTCTCTAGCAGAGTATGAAGGGACTATTTGAAATTGCAGTTCACTGTCCTGAACAGCAGTTCAGAGTCCTGCAATGGAGCAATTATGGGCTACAGTTTACAGGACAAGAATAAAAGAAACAACTTCACAGAATCACTGAATCAGAGGATGGGTCAGGTTGGGAGGAACCACAGTGCTCATCTAGTCCCACCTCCCTGCTCAAGCAGGGTCATCCCAGAGCACATGGCCCAGGATTGTGTCCAGATGGCTCTGGAATATCTCCAGTGAGAGGGACTCTACACCCTCTCTGGGCAGCCTGTCCCAGTGCTCAGAACAGTAAAGTTCTTCCTCATATTCAGGTGGAACCTCCTTGTGCATCAGCTGCTGCCCATTGCCTCCTGCCCTACTGCTCAGCACCACTGAGCAGAGCCTGGTCCATCCTCTGTCACCCTCCCTGCAGATATTTATAAACATTGATGAAATGTGTTATCAGTTGTCTATTCCCAAGGTTGAACAGGCCCAGTTTCCTGATTCTTTTCTCCTAAAACAGATTCTCCAGACCCTTGAGCAACTTAGTAGTTCTTTGCTGGACCCCCTTCAGGATCTCCAAGTCTCTCTTGTCCTGAGGAGCCCAGAACTGGACACAGCACTCCAGGTGATCCTCACCAGGGCTGAGCAGAGGGGCAGGATCACCTCCCTCGACCTGCTGTCACTGCTCCTCCTAAGGCACCCCAGGACTCCGCTGGCCCTCTTGGCCACAAGGACACACTGCTGGCTCATGGACAGCTTGTGTCCACCAGGACCCCCTGATCCTTATCTGCAGAGCTGCTTCCCAGCAGGTCAGCCCCAGCCTGTGCTCCTCCATGGGGTTGTTCCTCCCCAGGTGCAGGACCCTGCATTGGCCTTTGTTGAATTTCAGATGGTTCCTCTCTGTCCATCTCTCCAGCCTATCAAGGTCCCTCTGAAAGGCTGCACAACCCTCTGAGGTTTGAGAGCTTAGGCACTCGAGATGTTAAGTTACCATGGGCATTTCTAAAATCACAATTGCCCAGATTGAGGTCTATTCTCTAGACTACACACACAAGGTTGTCACTATCCCAAGACAACTGTAGTTTAAACCCTTGAGCTCCCAAAAGCCAGTTTTGTGTCAGGTGTGACCTTGCAAACTACAAGGAGCTTCTTGAAGAGAATGCAGAGAAGCTGATTTGCCTGTGTCAACAGCAGCAAGAAGGGAAGGATGAAGAAGGAGTTGACTTCAGGATTTGCACCACAGTTAACAACATGGGTTCTGTAGCTGAGGTTCCCCCCATAATGATATAAAGAGGGGCAACATTTTCAGAGACAGAGAACTGCTTTTAATTAAACTGAGAGCCAAGGGAAAAAAAGAGAAATTTTCTAGGCACAAAAGCAGTCCTGAGTAGGGGCTTCCATTTCATATTAAATTCCTTTTTTTCCATATATCTTCTTATCCATCTTTTAAAATATACCATCTTATCCAACATGTTTTACCCAAAACATTCTCAAATGTTGTGCTACAGTACATGCAAGTGCCTGACCAGCACATGTAGCCACACAAATCCCATGAGAGCACTGTGGTTAAATCCCACAGCTGTCTTTCAAATCTTTTATTTGTGTTTGTTCCACAAAGAGATTGGTACATTTTTATGCAAGGAAAAGAAATTTCCAAGCATAATCATCATAATCAAGAACTTTTTGATATGGAGAATGGGGGAAATGCAAATGAAAAAGACAAAAAAAGCACTTTCATACAGTTTCAATCAAATCACTGCAGGGTCTTCTTGAGGCTTAAAGCTTTCTATTTAAAAAAAATAAGATCCTAAGTAGTGCAATGTTTAGTGTTTTAGCTACCGTGCAGTCCCACATGAGTAATGTGCGTATTTCACATCAGTAATGCTTGCCATTTTTTCAGAGGAATTAGATCAAACTCCGAACAAATCAGCTGAGAAGAGAGAGGCAAAAAGCTTTCTCAGCCCTGTTAGCCCAGCATGACTCCAGCCTACTAAATTGCAGCTAACTTTAATGGTGCTATCCTACACTTGGTGTTTAAAATCTCCCTACTGAAGCTGAACATTGGCTTACTTTTAACTGCTGCTGGCATGGCTGTTCTGCAAAATGCTGCTCTTCTCTTCTGAACGTTCACCTTAACATGAGTGTACTGAATTGTTCTCTTGATCTCTTTAATCCACTATTCTATGCCCTTTGAAGAAGATCTGTGATTCGCCTTTCAAGTTGCTTTAAAAGAGCCACAAGTTGCTAAAATGCCTACTAATGACAAATTACCACAAATGCATGGCATTGACAGAGCATGAGTCATGCAGCTGTACAAGCATTGGGAATACTTCCTCCTATTAAACATCATGTAAAGAAAAACTTTGATTGGGGTGGAATTCTCATATTATGTTGACCTGAACTAGGCTGAAACACTTTCCACAGTCAAAAGACACAGCCTGCATTAACAGGGTACAAGAGATTAAAGAGCTGGAAACTCCTGCTGAGGAAGGTGCAAGTACTGCTCTATTTATTTGGGTGCTAAGCCCTTCTACAGCTAAATAGAAGAAATGACATTAAGTCTTGGAATTATGGTGTCACTGAGTCACCACACAAAGCAACTGGGTGTGCAAGTTGTCTAAAAGGAACACAGCGAAAATAAGGTCAATGTTTGCTCTCAGGCTTCACAAGACACAAGCTTGTCTGAACAACACATCCACGTTATAGACATATTTTTCTATTAATGTCCTTTTCAGGAGAATCTCTCTGTGGCATCAAATAAATTACTACTAGAGGCAGGGCAGTAATAGAGAACATCTTGTCTAAAATACCAGTTCAAAAGAAATAGAATTACTAAGGGATGATACTGTGAAGATGGTTTCACTTTTCCTGTCAGGGTAGAAAAGATCTTGGCTCATCTTCACCAAACAGGAAGATGATTTCAAGAGTAGCACTACACAGAAAAAAAGACTTTAATGTAATTTTTTTCCTCCTTTTTTTAAGAAAAAGCTTTTATGGAGCAAGCTCTTCTGCACAAATAATAGGCAAGATCACCAAATCAGCTTCCATATAAACGTATCCCACAAGTTTTTAAGTAGACTCAAGATTTGCATGTACTCAGTGGAGCTTTATAATGAGGTTTCAATGAAGTTTGTAATTCTTTTACACTAGTCTCCTTCTCATATTTTCTTTTTGAGTAACAAATACCTAAGCACACTTAGCTGTGCAGAGCACCATCTCTAAGGGGCAGAGGGCCTTCACAAGTAAAATTTCTCTTCATATATTCTTGTACTGAAGTGATGAAAATCTCCATGGACAGCTCTGCATATTGCTTTGCCTTGTATAAAGCATGTCAGGAATGTTACTACATTTTCCCAAATCCAATCTGTCAAATGTCCTATCTAACTTCAGTAGGGAAAGGAAGCCACTGCTTAGGGCAGGAGTCACACAGGTGAATTTCCAGGCTGGAATGCCACAATCACACCTATTGGAAATCTCCTCCTCCCTTTCTAAGCATTCTGCACAACTCTCAGGGAATTTTCCTGTGCTTCTGATCCTGTTAATATGTTCCAGCTGGTTTGAAGATGGGAAGATGCAGGTCATCTTTTGTCCTTAAACCAGAGATCTGCTGTGCTACAGACTCACAGCCAAATGACTGCTTAGAAGGCTAACTGCAGCCATCTGAATTTTTCCAAAGGTGACTACAATCAGGCACTGTTTTGGCTGATCTCTTTTTCTAATATTTGGATTTTGTGTATTAGTCTCAAGCACTCTAAATTTAACATTATCGTTATGGAGAACTATAGAGGAAGACACAGAGAAAGCTTGTTCTTCTGTATAAAGAACAACTCAGAGTTAGAACTCAGTTAGAACTCAAACTTTAAGATCTAAGCAAGAGACCACAAGACATTGTCTTCCAGGTAATTTAGGAATGAAGGAGTATTTGGCCAAATTCCAGACAAAGTCGAGATCACAAAAAACCTGGAAATTTCAGGAGCAGCATTAACTGCCACATGTAGATGATAGGATCATATAAGCCTAAGTCTAATGCAGATGCTTGGGGATTTAAAGGTCCACTCACAACACCTTGCAATCATATTGTTTCTATACCATAATGAATAAATTCATTTATTTTCACTGTGCCAAATTTTAGTTACGATTTTTTAGTAAAACCTCTTTGATGTAGATTGTTTCACTTATCATTCTACCTTTGCTAAAATCATACTGTTCTTGTCAAAATCATTTACTATTTAGATGGCTCTCAGTTATACTGAAAGATAACAAGAATACCCTGATGATTTTCATACCATTGATCCCAGGCATTTGACTTTTAATGTCAGAGAGGATCAGATCTCAGTTAAAGGGAATGAGCTCCAGATTAATGATTTTGTACTGACTTAGAGCAGGTAAGAATCTGTTTGAAGTATATCACAATACTTAGAATATAACTCTTGTGAAAAGAAGCCAGTGAAGTTTTCAGGAGCAATTCCTGGAACTGGTGATTTACCACCCCCAGCTGTATTCAGTCATTTTCAGTCTCTGAAGCAGCAAGGCTCTGGGGTGTGCTGTAACAGGAAAGTCTAGGCAGACACTGTTCCAGGCTCTGACCCCATGGAGCCTGTCCCAAGGTGGTACCACACTGCCTGACAGAGCATTTTCTTATATAAGAGTGGAAAAAGGAGCTCTGTGATGGTTATTTCTGTAGTGGGTGTTCATTTTGGGGTGCTAGAAATATGTCAGTGAGAGTAACTTCTAAATGTGGATGAAATCCCGCAGTCTCACTCTGGGAAAGACACTTATCCCTTCCTCTCCCAAACTGTTAGGAAATGCAGCTTCCACATTTTAGCCCTCCCACACACGGATTCCTTTAAGTGGTGGATGAATGACTTCCACACTGGCTGACATACTGTTACTACTGCAAGATTTTTTTTTTTTAAAGTTTGTAAAGTTATTTATGCTTCTGCAGGGAAAAGGATACTTTGAATTTAAAGTTTTAGAATTTCACAGGTTAAGTTTTCTTTGGCAGGTTCCTTCTTTTTATCTCTTAATTGACACAGCACTGAGGAGAAAGCAGATTTAATAAAAGATGCCTACCTACAGTTTATGCTAAATCTTTTCAAAGGAAATTTGACTTTTATGCTGAATTTCACTTGCATGATGAAACAGCAGCTGCAGCATATGCTCAGTGCCTTGAAATCTGACTCAGTAAAATAAAGGCACTGAGCTAGGAAACAGCTTATTCTGCAAAGCAGCAATGTTCTACATCACCAGATTATTTACTTTTGTCTTGGGAAATTTGGGAATTTGGGAATACATTTGCAGCATTAAGTTTAGAAAGGGCAGATGGAAATCCTTTCATTGCACTTATCTCCAAAGCATTCACAAGTAGAACAAAGCACCAAACATTACTCAGAAAGACAAATTTGGACTATCACATGGAAGAGGGAGCTGGTATGGCCACTGCTGCTCACCAGTGGCACAAAGATGCAAAAGAGGGAACACTGCAACCTGTGTTTGCTGAGGGCAGGGACCTTTCATGTACACAGCCACAACAGCAGCTGAAGGGAACTGCACACATTATTTAAAAGCCAGGAACAGTCAAAGAACAAACTAAATGAAAAGTTCTGAATTTTGATCCCGGCAGACATGCATGCCCTCAATAACACTGTCCAATTTGCTCAAACTTGCTGTTTCTCTGCTGCTAAAACTGAAACAATTTTTGACTACTTTCCAAGCAGTAGACAAAATAAAACATCTCTGCAGCAGCCTACACTTATTCAGCCCTCAGTGTGGTCTTCCATCATTTACTGTTAACCTTCATTTTGGTTTTCCATCTCTGGTCTGGCAGGTTTAATTATTGCAGAGGGTCCTGTGTTGGGAAACAGTGGATTTAATTATTTGAATCCATTTTAATTTAGTCTGCCATTCTTTATATTCATTTTCAATTATGAAAGTCTAAAATGTGGTTTCACAGAGCTACCAGTTACATTTCAACCAATAATTCAATGACTTCACTTCATCATCCAAATGCTGCCATGGGTTTGCATAGATCTGGGTTTAGCCCATGTGCATTTGGTTCAAAGGGCAGCTGTCATTTTTCTAACATTTCATCCAGTCAGTGATAAAATTTGCAATTCTTTCTAAAATGTTTATCTTGTTGCTTGTTCAAAATAAGTTTACATTTCAAATAACCATCCCCAAGGTCTTCCTTGCTTCCCGTTAGTCTACTCTAAACTCTCCTCCTTTGTTTGTTGTTGATCACAGTCATATACTACATGTAATTCTCACATTTAATCATGCTCTGACTAAAAGAGGACTAACAGATCCCAGCATTAGTATTTCTGGATCTTCATGAGTACTTATTTATATTGATCCAGAATCCAATTACCTTCTATAAATTTACACAGAACCAGTAATGATGTAAGTTACTGCAAGAAAACATTCTTTGTTAAAAATAATGATTTATATTATTTTTACATCTTTAAAGTCATAATCATTTCCTTTTCTTAAATTTTTATTTATGTTTTCATTCATGTGGTTATCTTGATTTACACAAGGAACACCACTGGACTGTCTCTAAAATATGTTACATGAATTAAGAGATTATATAAAATACTAGCTATGTAAAATATTATCTAATTTATTACAAAAACTAGGGTTTATTTTCAAATTTTGAAGATAGACATGTGATTGCTCTTAATCTCATTAACTATCACAAACTTTTTTTGCACTTGGAACTCATTACCAATAGAATTGAGAAGTTTAGTAGACAAAAAAGGGAGAGTCACAGAAAACCTACTGCTATTATCTGATCTCTTTTCCTCAGCTCTAGGGCACTGCATCCTCTCTGTGAATAATAAAAAAGAGCAGTTGGAGATTTTTTTTTTGTCTTTGGGAACAATAGCCAGTCCCAGGCTCTGAGAGATTACCCCGCATTTTATTTGCACATAATTAATCTTTCACAACAAAAACATCCTAGCACTGGTACTAACTATTCCATTTCTGAAAAAAATCTTTCCAACAAAAACTGAAGCAAGTTTATTTTGAGGGTACAGTTGTATACTTATTTCAGAAACAAGGCAGTTTCTTTTAAAAAAGAGTTATATAACTTTAGGCGCTCTAAATTTATTCTTTAACTTCTATAGTCATTTGTCTTGGGGTGACTTTATGATGTTGTAGCCCCTATTGCTGCTCTATGCCCAGAAACCCAGAATATAATTCCAGAGAGTTCACCATGCTTTTATTTTCCCTAGCTGGCTCTCTATCTTAACCAATGACATTACATTCTTATTAAAAGGGAGTTTTGAACAAACTATTCTTTGGATTGCATTGCTGGATCCTTAAAAAAAAATCTACCTAGAAAAAAAAACAACCTTCATACTTGGTAGACAATTCCATTGACTGTAACTGTAGTGTCATTTTAAGAACAATTCTTATCCTAACTGAAAAAAATGCCCCAAAAACAATAGGGAATTTTTTAAAAGAAGGAAGAACAATTTGATGGACTCAAATCTACAGTCTATGCACTTCAATCTGGATTGCTGCAAATTGCCCTACCTCGGGATGAAACGGTATTAAGTGAAAAAGCCCAACTGCTGTCATGACTAAATGCCCACCTGCTTTGTTGCAGAGGTAACAACCATCATGAACAACTCAGGCCAGTGGAATATTGCAGAGTGAACAGTCCAGTGCAAGGCCTGTGGCTTAACACTCACAGCTCTTGAAGAGACTAAAGGTCTGGAAGGCTGCCTTCCCCCATGACAGATACTTTGCACTTGGGGAATACATGTGCCCAACCCCTTGGGAAAAACTGGACAACATTCAAAGTACCCAGACCATACCAGCCAATTTAAAAAAAAAGAAAAATTAAAAAAAAAAAAAAAAAAAAAAAAAAAAAAAAAAAAAAAAAAAAAAAAAAAAAGCCAAAGATATTAAATTGGCATTTTAACATTTTCAAAAATGAATGCATCATTTCAAGCCAATCACACCACACAATAATTATTTCTTCCACAGATGCGACCACCATTATATGCAGAGACATGAAAGAATGTCTTCAGATTCCACAAACCTCTGATTTTTAAAGTGGGAAATTTGCCAGAACTAGCAGGCTTATTCAAAATAAAGACATTTTCTCTTGATGAGTAACGCAACTAGAATCAGTAATGATCCCTGTGTTGCTAACTGATTTGGTATTTACTTTATAGCTAAGTATTAATACAGTATAAAAACATTTCACTTACTTCAGAAAGTTAAGAACTGCGTTTGAAAATTTGTTCTCAGAAGCTCAGAGTGATGCAAACCTTATTTTGCTGCCTTCCATCGTTCACATTTTGCTTTCTAGATTATTTCAAGTGAAAAAAACCTCAAGCATTACCCATGACAGGGATGGACACTGGCCGGGCTTTACTGCATCAGCAAACTGCCCCTTGCAGAACATGAGGGACCCCTTCATTCCCTCCAATCCTTTTCCCAGCATTTAAAAACCCAACACAAGCAGGGTAAGCACACACGTTATTTGTCTTTATGCCAATTTGGAACCAAGATTACAGACCTCTTCAAATTATGTGGTCATTATTTTTCTCTATATCCCAGCATTTTAATTGAATAAACCAATCTGAAATGCAATTTCTATTGATAGGAGATTATGAATGAAGAACCATTAAAGCACTTAAAAAAGCAACCATTATTAATGATTTAGTCCTTTGAGATTTTGATTCTCGACTGGAGAGAGTTTCCAGAAGTCTTTATTATAATTATGTACATCACTGAACAGCCTTTCCATGCAAACTCCAATCATGAAAATAGAAAAGTTTTGTTTCAGTCCACACTTTTTCCATAAAATCACCGTTCTTTTATAGAATACAGTTCCCAATAAACAGTAGTGTGTTGTGAGAGGAGTGTAGAATACAGTTATTCTATGCAATAAGCTTGTAGCAAAAAAGGAAGGATTTTTGTTTTGGTTTTTTTTTTTTAATTTTTGTTATTCCTAAAAAAACCCCAATCTGGTTTGTCAAAAAGCTAAAAAAAAAATTAGATTTAATTTTGCAAAATTGGTTTGATTACTTACTCTCATGGGTGACTATGACAGAATAATAAGACACAATCACCAATGCAAGTAGAGAACACTAGTTGGAATACATGCCAATTAAAATCCATTTTAAAAATATTAAACTCAATATGGAGGGTATTAGCTATTTATTGGGAAAAAGTCGGAATAATTTTAGAAGGGGAACTGCTACAGGACTTTCAACTGCTTTATTTTCTTTCATGGAGGCCCATGAATATGTGGGAACACAGTGACTTCTGGAAAAAACTGGATTTTCATCCCCCAGAACACAATGAGACCTAGTTAACAGCACTACAAGCCTCTCTGCAGACTTTTTTTTTTTTTAATTAGGCTTCACAGTGCTGTTATGTAGGACCAATGGCAAAGAGTGAAAAGAGTAGTGTGGTCTCCAGCACCCATCCAATCCCTCATTTCTTACCCAAGATTACCAAATAAAGAGGTGGTTACTTTGGTTACTCCACATCAAATGAGCTGAGATTACCAGCTCACTTCTTAAAGACCAGGGAAGAGTTGCTTTAGTTCAAAATAAGAAGGAAAGTAATGAATACAAAGTTAAGCCCAAGAACCCAAAGACAGAAGAAATTCTCCTTTCAGGAGTTCCTGTTGTGACTAATTCAAAAGAAATCTCATGTCTTATCTGCCTTCTGGAGCACATGCCAATTCTATAGATTTAACATGTGACCCGTCAGCATCTCAAGACAGCATTTGCCCTTCTGATGTCTAAATTATTAACAATTCAAACATTTTTCAGCTTTGTCTCATGGTAATTGCTAGTTCATATCTATTAATCTGTTTGTTATAAGAAGATAATTTCAATCAGAATTCTTAACCCAGGACTGAAAGAATTTTTAAAATAATGAAGAAAATGAAAGCTTAAAACCAGTTTGCATAACTAGAGCTAGAATTTATTACTCCTGAGAGAACAAAGATACAAAATACATGTGAAAACTACACAAAGATTTCTACAAAGTAAAAAGTAGAAAGTGGGAAAAGGGAAAGCTACAGCTCAGTGGTTACACAGAAACTTATGGCATGCATTAAAATATTGTAAATTCATGAAGTTTTTTTTAAGTGCAAATGGTTTTTTAACAGTTCTCACTGAAAAATATGCAAATTGATACCTATGTTGTACACTTGTCATATTATCAGAAAGACACCAACACAAATCTATGCATATATACAGCAATATGTCTGAAGTACATTTTGTGGTTCTGTTATTCATAGGCACTGGTTACAAGTCCGTCCAATACTCAGTTTCAGAAATTAAGTGGTAGCGCTTATAGAACATTTCTCAGATACTACTAATAAAGGAATTGGCTTTTAAAATACCAAGAGGATGGAATAATTTGCATTGCCATTTATAAGCATCCAACAGCCAAAGAAGTATTTACAAATCATCAACCATACAGATAAAGAACAGTATCAAATACTCTGTGTAAAAAGATAAATAATTAAAATGTATATTCCCACATCACAAAGAAATGTGATCATACAAATATGGCACCATATGTTTGTGAAACATCAAAAATAAATGTAGCACATAGATACCTCTTGTATTTTACATTAAAATGCACAGTACAATGACTGTAAAATGTCAAAGTCACGACACCCATTGTCTTGAAATTCTTGTTTCTGGTAATAGCAATTATTATTAGAGTCCATGTTTATAAAGAAATTCCATACTTCAGCCTTGGGCTAATATTGCTCTGTGATATTGCTAGACCATGAAACTTACATCCTAAAAAAGTTACATATTTTCTTTAAAATTATCTAATAGAAAGCTACTTGATATGTGAATATTCTGGGAGAGAGTGTGATAGATGCAATCTATTTTTCTGTGTAGCAAAGCAGCAGTTAAAAAAATAACATTTTTATTTTTAGTCACAAGAATCTAATTTATTAGTGAAATATATTTTAAGTTGGGGCTTATCCATTTAAAATTTTAATCATAAACGATACTGCAATTTTCAACACATAATTAGGATTTTTGTTAAAGCACTTAAACGTTCAAACCCTAATCATCTATCTCATTATGAGAAACGGATCGGAGAATCTGGAACACAACAGTGCTATGGAGCTCAGAATGCTGATAGACCGTTTTGTACTCTGAGGGTGAATGAGATAATTATAGCACGTGGATGAATTTCAAAGATTAGTCTGCATGTGGCCATTTTTGGCTGCATGCCAAATCCAAACAAAAGTACATTGTTAAAGGCAACCAGAAATATTACAGTTAGACTAGACTAAGGCAATTTAAAATCTTTTTTCCTTCTTTTTTGGTTAAAAAAAAAAAATTAAGGTGCAGAGAGAATTTTCTTTGTGGTTTTAATGGGTGCCAAATACTGATTAACAGTGCCAAGGAAAAGTAGCTTTACACAAAAGGAAAGACTATTAAAATCTAGAAATACCTGAATTGGATCTTTGAAATCCAGATTTTTCCTGATTACCTGCAAAAGGAGTTGGGGGTGGATAGTTGGCTTCCGTGAGTATACTGATGTCTGATGGTGGCGTCGGTGGTGGTAGCAAAGTGCTGTTAGGGCTACTAATGTCTCCTTCAGCCACAAGAGTCAAGTCTGCCACATTCTCATCATCTACCATCTGAATGCCTTCAGCTTGCAACTCTCTCGACTGCCTTTTCCATACAGTGGCACTGCTCTCCTGCGCGTGCGGAACTGGAGACAACGGAGGGCTAAAAGGGACACTGAAAGTCTTCTGACTGTGGAGTGCTGCCAAAGCAGATTTATGTTTATTTTCTGAGTAACCCACTTTCTTTACTGAATTTTCACTAAAGTTTTGCACGGACTCCTGTTTTCCACTGGGTGATGTACATCCATCACTGCCATCACTTTTTGAAACTCGCTTGCTGAGGCCTTTAGGACCTGCGGGAGTAGATGAGGATGGTTCTGGTCCAGTGGGTGGTAAACGAAGAAAGTCAGGAAGAATAAGGTCTTCTTTCCTTAGCAGTCCACGTTGGTCATCTGCTCTGTTACTTTGAGCTTTGGATATGAGTTCAAAAAATTCTATTGGGGAAAAACCCAAAATTGACAAGTTTTTGTCAGAAAGTGCAATGCCATTAAAACGTACAGTTTCAGCACATTTATTTTCCATGAAGATCTTCAATTCTTTCAATGCTGCCTTGAAATAAGATCCCATGTTAATTAGGAACTTTTTCAATTGCAGCAATGTTCACTAGCATCACTATAATTAAGACCATCAGCATTGCTATTGTAAGAGTTTTGCAGTTTAGAACAGCTGCAATTCACTGAGCCTTGAACACATCTTCTATTTTATGCAGTTAATAAATCTGTACACACACGCAGGATTTTTTAATTCTTTATACAAAACAAGGCTCTAGTCTTACAGACAATGGGTGCACGTTTTTATATTCTGGATGGGTTTTACCCATCTTAACTCAAAAATAGCATGCCATTTGAACATTCAGAGGTTCAGAATGTTGCAAACTTCCGCATTATATTGAGTTTCTCTCAGTGTAATTATATTTTATCACAGTTTAAATTCAATTCATGATGTAGTTTTAAACCAGGATGTTATCATCACAGGGTATGATCAGATGGTGATTTAAGTAACCCCATTTTACTTGGATCTGCAATGAATCAGTAGCTTACAGGTAGTCAGTAACCATCCAAGGAGCCATTACCAAAAGCGATGGGGCACCTTATTTAAGAGGTTTTAACACAATTAGAAGTGATTTTCTGATCATGTCCTTAATGATATCCAATGGTTTAATATGTTTCTATATATAAATAATACTCATAGTAGATCAACACTGTTCTAAGAAGTTTCAAAACTTGGCAACAAGAAACTTATCAACTGTAAGCCAAAAAATATACCACTCCTCAAAAAAGAAGCATTGCAACAATACACAAACTCTTTGGTACAAAACATAGACATATAAAAATATGTAACTCTGAATATAGGGTCTCTGCATGTCCTAATTTTTCAAGAGGAAAGCACTTTAACAGCAGAATATTAAAAGATGCTTAAAAAGGCCATCTCCAACAGATTAACTAAAATCAACAGTTCCAACCCAGCTTATAAATACTGTTTGAAGCAAAAGCCATTAAGAAATAAAGCAACAGAACGTTAGCATCAGTTTCAACTTAGCATAATATGAAGTCATACACTTGCACTTGTATGACCTTATTCCTAAATCCTCTACTCATACTTGGCAGGCTTTGCAATGTATTCGTAAAAATGACTTTTTAACATGCTTTTTCAAATGCCATAAAATCTGAACGTAGCCAAGATGGAAGCTTCAAAATGCTTCTTATTGCCAAAGTTTTGCAAAATGGCGGTAGGCATATTAAAACATGCAACATTTCTAAGATGTGTCATACAAAAATGTTTCTAGAATTTCAAAGTTCATAGAACACTTGTATGTTTTTGCATTAAAAAACAGTCTACAACATTTGGTATGCATTTTCCAAACTTTGACAAATTTCACAAAACTCAAAATAAAATGTGAAAGCCTCGAATTCTGAAGTTTTCAAATTATGTTAATGTTTTACTCAGTCCTAGGAAAAAAAATGAAAGTATTAAAATGTGGAAAACAAGTTAACAAAAAAGTAAGCAACAGAAAATAATTTAAAATGAGCTAATATTTTGTAGTAAAACTTACATTAAAAAACATCTATTTTAAGCAGTAGAAGTTTTAGCCATAGTATTTTTTTATCAGTTCTAGTCGGTGGACATTTATTCACAGATGAACATTCAGAGGTAAACATTCATTTGCTGTATAAATGTGCATAACCAGGATTTGGATATGCATATGGGGTGACTTCAACAGTAAATTTTAATCTGTGGGTCAAATATGTCCTTTGATTTTTTTTTCCTACATGGGAAAATAAAGAGGAACGTGTAGGGCTGACAGACAGGTAATCACTTCAGTTCATGTCCTAGGGCAGAAGGTGTTATGCCAGGATTTCTAGTGCTACATCATTTTTACTTCTCTTTCTCCCATGGACATCTTTCTATGAGAAAGCAAGTCCTCTTATGAGATTTTTTCCAATGATATCACCAGAACTATTAATATGTAATGAAGGTAAAAATAGGACTCAGAAAATGCAAGATTACCAATAGTCTCTTTGCTTATTTCTACTTCTAAACACCTTTTCAGTGCATTTGCTGAATGCAAGTTTTCCTGTTGCCCATCACGACTCCTCCACAGTCAGACAGCACTGCCCTGGCTGTTACAGAGTTCAGCAGAAAACTTACAAAAATTCTTACCTGAGTACATTAGGGTCTATACTACTGTGCAATGCCTGTCAGTAGGTTGAACGCTTATATAAAGGTGAACAGAAAGCCAAGATTCTACGCAGCTTACAAAGTGTATCCAGTGGGATGTTCAACTGCAGCTGAGTAACTAATTCCTTTTCATTTTACAGGAATTAGGTACCCCTCGCTTTTGAAAATCCCACTGGGCACCTACATCTGTGTTTAGGTAGTCTTAAAATTTTACCTTCAACTTAAGAAAACTTGACAATTCAAGCACACCAAACAAAAATATAATGGTCATGACTATGATTTTCACGACACGGTATTAAACACATGGTACTTTATCCTACACAGACACAAAATTTTTCTAAGACTACTTATGTTAATATGTAAGCTATAAAGTTCACATACCCTCTGCTTCATCCAAATTTATTTTCTGACATTTTTTTTTCCCAATCTTTGCAATAGAGTCTTCTCTCTTTGACAGCCGGACTTCCCTAGCATTTTTTCCATTTTCGCCTTTCATTTTGATAGAATTAGACTTTCCTAGAGTTCTTCCCTCTCCCTGCATTAGAAGGAAAGTTAAGGTACTACTTACATTCAGGCTCTATGATTGTATACATAAAATGGCCTAAGGGAATGAGAAAATTATTTTGGAAACACATTTCTCTAACACCACAAAAAATGCTTTAATTTAGTCTTGATTATGGCAAAGAACATTTGCCATAGCAGCTCCCAAAAAATGTAGAAATAAATATTCTTTACTCTGAAGAATTCACATAACAAAGGACTTTGAACTACAGAGTAATTCAATCATTTTCAAACATAGATAAGCCAATGAGACACAAGACAACAAACACAACACAGTGAAAGACTTAAATGATTCATCATGAAGACAAAGTTCTTCACAAATAAATGCTGTTGACAGTGGAAAAGTATCAGACAAATTACAACTATAGTCAATCTAGTTACATAGTCTGGCCGATTCAAAATCATGTGTGAATGCAGCCTTTAGTATAGAATTCTAGAAGGAAACAGAAGATGATCTAATGGAGAAAAATCGTTGCAGAAGACTTACAGTAGATCCTTGACTTCTTGAAGTAGTTGCAGTCTGTTTTACTAATACGCCTCTTTGCTTCTCTGTAAACATTGAACATAAACACATCTTCTGTAACTATTGATTTATAATTCCCCAAAGAAGCAGCTTTTAAGTGGCAATGATGGACAAAAGTGATTTTTGCTTTAAAGTTGCTCTAATATGTACTCGGAAAATAAAGAGTGAGCACAGTTGATATCCCTGATACTTTCTAGTAAAAACCTACCAGAATCACCCTCCCATCTTCAAATTTTCCTCACACTGGCATTACTTTCAAAGTCTATAGATGCTGAAGTTTCACTTATGCACTAAATTTTCAGTTGCTTTAGATCAAATAATCATAAAATCTGAGCTTTTGATTCTGTTGGCAATTCTCAAAATTAGAATTTAAAAAAGAAAAACAAATCAGCAGAAAAGACCATTGAAAGGTCTAGTTGAGTCTTTGCCAACCTGTATCACGCATCAATTGTTTTGTAGAGACTGTCATGTCCTCCTTGCCATCTTCTAGGTAAGCAAAGGGCTCCATCAAATGAAATCTGCCTACAGCAAATGTACTAACACAGAATCACAGCCCTCTTTCAGTGGTACAGTGCCACAGAACCAACCCACTGCCAGAATGATCCTCTATGACTTGGGCAGTTAGAGCTGCTGGCAGCACACTGAATTCAGGGGACTTAGGCTTTACTTGTAATCCTTAAACTAATTATCTGAGAGAGTATTTAGATGGAAAACTTTTTTCAAGATAACAATTGGTTCTGTGGACTAGAAAAATGACAAATCTGATTCTCCTCAGTAAATGCCTCTGTCTTTGTAATCCCAGTTCTTCCTCAAAGAGGATCTCTGCTCTAAATCTGCTTAATTTAACCATATCTAATTTAGTTCTTAAAACTAAGTGTTCAATATCTCTAAAAAGGTCTCCTAATGAAACCAAAGCTTTGCTCTCAAGGCTGTTTACATTAATCTAGAGTGTTAATTATGCCAAGAGATTGTCAACTGTGGAGTTGATAAATTTTTATTTTTCCAATTATGTTGCCCAGGGTAATCACAAATTTTATCCTTTTTGGCATTACTTCCAGAAATCATCACTTACAACTGGAGAAATAGGCTCTGCTACTTCCTCATGCTAAAGAAGATTATCATAGCAGCATACACAGCTGCTGCACAAACTGCAGGAACATTCCACAGAATGTTCCTTACTGAATAACTGCCAAATGCACAGAAGATAGTTGGCTCTTTATTCTCATTATTATCACTGGGCACTATATTCTTAAGCCTGTGTGTGGGTCTATGGCTGCATGCAAGCAAAAAATTCAAATATTACTACTGCAAATTTTCCTACAGCAACAGTAAAAGTACTTGCTATCACAGATTAAATTAATCTTATATCTTCAGAAACTGCACCCCTTTTTAGTTAAAAAGAATATATGCCACATGTGAGGTATCTAAAATTAATCACATTTGCCTCACCTTCACATCAACAGGAAAACCTAACCAGAGTCAGGGTTGATAAATCTGACTTGGAACCATAAACAAAAGCTTTTACACCAACTTACCTCTAGCCTTTGATGGTTCTTTTGCATCTAGAACAACCCGCTGACCATCCAGATTAGATATAGGGACACCAAGATCAAGTGGTTCCTGCTCACCACTCTAAAGTCGGATCACAGTTTGTATGCAATAGAGAAAAAGCTGTTTTCAGAACAAATTTATGCAGTCTGACATTTTTGAAAGAAAACGAGCAAAGCATTTTTATGCTTCAGAGTAGCTTCAAGATAGTCTTCTCCTGAATATTTACTCCATTGGTGTAAAACTACCTTGATTTCAGTGAGAGTAACCCATTTCTGTGAGGAGAATGGTATTTGGAGAAAAAAAGATACATGGAGAAAAAAAAAAATCATCCAATTTGTAAGTGTGCTCAAATACTCTAGGACCATTATGTGTATCTTCAGCAAATCATATTTTTCAGAGGACGTAGGAGATTATTTTATATTCTAAGTTGATTGTATTTGGTGAATTTTGTAGTTTTATTAAATGAAGCTACCTTTATACCAACATGTTTTTCAGTTATCTTAAAAATTTGGACTAGTTCAGCTAAGACAGCATACATATTAGAAATATCACAAAACTAACTTTACATTCCTAGGTATTCCAGCATAACGGAAAAGAGAACAGGCTAGTCAAGAGCTGAGTAGTAGAGAAGTTGGATCAGTCTGCTTTCACAAAAAGTTTCTGCAAGGGAGTTTGTGGCAACTTTCATAATTCCCAGGATAATGGAACAAAAACTTTGATCCAACTAACTTTCACTGGCTAATAATGGGAGTTGAGCTCTGGAAGAAGCTAAGTTCAGGCTTGCTTGTTTAGGATGTTTGATTTATTCTGAATCAGAATATAAAACAGATGTAGACTAAATATTTGAGGTAACTACTATTAAGCATAATGGTTATGACTACAATGCATTTTATCTCAACATGAAGCTATAGATATTTTAATGCCTAATTCTCAGGAGAGGAATAATTCCAGGGACTATCATTTGATCTCCTCCAGACAGAAAATATTGCTGCTTGAATTACATCAAAAGATACTTACTAGTCTTGCCACAAGTTCATTAAGATTTAAACCATATTTTGCAACCACAGGCCTTAAGACCTCTGTTACTGGTTTGGTGGGTTTTGCCTTCAGACCAACTGACCGATTGATTGGAACAAGATCCAGCCTGAAACACAGAAATTGTAACATGAAGTGTGAAACATTCCAGTAAATGAAGTGTACAAAAATACAGAAAATCCAATCTACAGCAAAGTTAGACCAATCCACAGTTAGTAACTAGCAGGAACTGCAGCAGCACAAATCTCTCCTAAATTGAAGCAACAAAGAATTTATTATCTTTATTTCTTTATTATTATATTTAATTTATTATTATTTATATTTAACACAAATGAAAATTCTGCTGTATCCCCTGCCAGAGCTGAGTGAAGACATGAGCCAGTCTATTTCAGACCAATGAAAAGCATTCCACAGCACTTCCATCTTTACAGGAGATCACTGTGACCAGTCTGGTCCAGGAGTGCTTCCAAAGTGACTCCATGCCTGACTATAAACTTGGATGCAAGAAAAATATTTCTTCTCAATTCCACAGGAGAGACTCACAACATCTTATTCAATTACATGAGATAGATTTGGACAAGTGTTTTCATTTTTACACACAGGAACAAACACAGTGGAATGGCAGATTATGCTACTTTTCTAGGGTTGGTGATGCAATATCATGGAAACTTGGTGTAAGAGAAACTGATACACCAAAGCTGTAAAAGGAATTAACTTAGAATTAACAGGCTAATGACAGTCCTCTTCAGTCTGTTTTGCAATTTTGCATGCTGTTATTAAAATAGCAAAAGAATAATGAAATACAAACCTAAAATATAACAAAACTAAACCCAAACAAATAATTCATTTGCATCTATTTCTCTGCACAGAGCTGTGCTCAGCTTTGGTTTGGGTTTTTGGTTGGTTTTTTTTTAAATGCTCTTTATCTGTGCCCTGAATCCTCCAGAAGCCTCATTTGACTGTAATGGTACTATAGTATGAAAACAAGGACAGGCTTATTACTAACCAAACAATCAGAAGAAATGTACATCAGATATTAAAATTATCAGTAATTTTGTCAGTCTCAATTTAATATGAAACTTATGTTTTCTCTCACGAAAATTACTTACATACAAGATGTTTAGTCATGTTGACTTTTCCCTTCCACAAGAAGCCAGAATAACTGAAACTTTATCTTTCATATTTTCTTTGAATTCAACAGTTACTAAATTGAAATGATCCATTTTAATAATTAGCTGGTAATTAATAACAGAAGTGGCAAACACTGAAGTAACTAAGTATAGCTACATAGTATTATTTCTCCTTTGTCTGAAAGTGTTCCAAATATTTGACTATATTTGCTTATATAGCATCTACCCAGAGAAGGGAATAATGTAGAATATTTCTACATTTTAATTAACACAAAAATAACATATGGTACTGCCTACTTAAAGTTCCTTTTTAACTTGGAAACTCAACAAGCTCACACCTAATAAAAGACTGCTCAATCTCAATTTCAAAACTGAATATGGTAGGCAGTATTTATTAACCTGAAGTACCTTTAAATAGAAACTAGCCCTGCTTCCTAAGGAAAAGTAATATAGAGCCAAAATGAGGAATGCCTGACAAAATAAACTTTATTCACTTCAAAAGTGCATGTCAGTAATGTAATATATTTTACTTCATTACTTTTTCCTGAAATAATTATTTCAGGAGTTTTCCTAGCATTAGTTTGGATTCATTTTGGAAAAAAATACACACATTATTTTGAAAAAAAGTATGCTATCAAATATATTACATAAAACTAAATATATCGTGGACTGCATTATATTATACCCATACTAATAATTTAACATTGACTTGTTTAAGATTCAGGGTTGATCAGATGAATTTTACTTATACAATTAGTCTTACAATAATTTTCCAGGTGGGCATATCATTACAGATATACTGAATGGGAACATGTCATCAATAAATGTATCTACTTAACTTCAAGACTTGGAGACTCACAGTTCAATTTCCATCCCATTCTTGTGCTCCAGCCTACTCTTCCTGATGTGGAAGGTCCCTCTGGACCCACAGATCTGTCCAGTGCTTTCACAGCTGCCTCAGCTTGAGCTGTTTGACATCATAATAATATTTAACTGTCCCTAAACTGGAACACTGGCATCAAGATCCCACTTGTATCCTAAGAGCAATCTGGAAAGCCCCTTCCTGCAGCTGCACAGCTTCCTGTTTCACTGTACAGGTAACTGGCAACATCCTTTACTGCACTCACAAAAAGCAAAATGGAAAATGGGGTGGAAAATGCCAGAGGAAAATGTTATTTTTGGCTCTTACCGAAATAAAGTGCGTTTTTCCAAGCGCAGGTCCCGGGACTCCAGGATGCTACTGTCCTGGTGCAGTACCAGAGGCTACAGAGCACATCAGCAAGAAAAGAAGAGGTAGAAAATTAATTTTAAAATACCTAAAAAAAGAGCAGCTGTGTTGTTAAATTTTTTAAAAATAACTCAGAATATTATTAATATAGGCTGCATGCATTCTGGTGAGTATTCATTTACAATATGGAACATGATTAAAGCACATTTCTTTTGGCTAGGTGTGAAACAAAGACCACAACTCAATTTCCACTGGAGTCAGCAGGTATTCAGGAACTTGTTTTTTTAAAACAAACCTAGATTCTTCAACTTACTTAAATTATACAGAATGATGCATTAGAAAATATGGCCAGATAATGGTCTTTAAAAGCTTTAAAAGAAAAAGCCCATGACTATGAACATTCATTGATTTTTGTCATCATAATCATCTAAATGGATCAAAAGCATGAATTTAAGAGAATAAATACTTCATGTCCACATCTTTTCTTTGAACTGGAGACATTTCTGTTGTACAAAGAGCCCTCACATACACACACATTGCACCATCCACACAGATTGTAACCTTGGAAATTTCCCTCAATATTAAAACCTGTACCTCATTTCTAGCCTTAAGGCATCCCATTCATCTTTGAACAACTGAAGGTCACAATGTTTTTGGGCTTTAATGCAGTAGCACCTGCATTACTACCACCCATTTGTTTTCTGTGGATATTTCAATTCCTTATATCAACCTGCATTGCCAATGTACAGCGATAGGGAGAACCAGGAAATACACGTCAGTATTAAGAGAACAGAATTCCTTATTTGCAAAATGGGGATGAAATTGCTTCCAAAAAGCCCAGAATAGACAGTACCTTATCACCTCCCACTAGAAACAGGTCCACTGCAGCTATGTTAATGCCATGTTTCTCACAGACCCCAGAGAGCACCTCTTTGATGGAAAACCCTGATTTCACAGCCATTTTGCTCGATGAGCCATCGGGAAGGTTTACACAGCAGTACTTGGGGGATTTGTCTTTGTCTGGTACAAATGCAGGCAATCTCGAGGTTTCAGACTACAAAGGAAAAAGTAAGGTCAGTGCCCAATGGGAAAATTAGGACTGGCTATAAACTTTTAGAGCTTGCACAAATCAAACCAAGCCAAGAATCGTACTTTCTATCACGCTTTAGAAATCCTATCCCAATACCACAAATACCAGATAAATTTAAATCCTGGGGAAAAAACATTTAGATAAAGATCACAATACTGCACAAATCTAAATTTATTTCAAGAACAGATGAAATTTTAAACAGTGAGTGTGTAAAACAGTCACAGAATTTATTAAAGAACTCCTAATTTAGAAGTGCAAAAGTAAGTAAAATCTTATTAAGCATCCAAATAGTTAAATGCCTGTGTTCAATAATGTCCTGCTGATGTAAAAATTACCACTGGCACATTATGAATCAATGTTTAAGTGAGGAGGAATGCCTTCAAACTTCAGGTTTCTCAGTCTTTCCCCTCAAAATTTCCTCTTCTTTTAACATAATCTGAATTCTATGCACAAATACACCACTGAGAAATTAAAATGTTAAAATTATTCATTTCATGACCATTAATGGCTTTTATTAGAGGGAACTAGAACTACGATGTTATGGGCTAGTCACTAACCTTTATTCTAGAGCAACAGTAGAATAGTAACACTAGAACTAAATATCAAAAGTATCTTTGAAAACTTAAAAAAAATCTCACTTATAACTTAAAAGAACACTAAAAATATTGGTTTTGATAGCCTTTTAGGGTACCCATCATGTTTTTTAACTTGGTGCTTCTCATTCAATCACAGTAACTTTCTGACTTAAATCAAGTGGGAGTGGGAGAGAAATGAGGGGTTGTTGCTTCAAGGAGGCTGTGCATTTTCTATTTTTTAAGCCAAGACTTTTCTGCAACAGAAATAAACATGACTTCACCATGCTTGTTTCTCTGATCAATATTTTTAGCATAGGTAAAATTACACAGTTATTAGTTAGTAATCAATTACACAGAATCTAGTCAATTAGAGGGACATCAAAAGCACAGAAAAACTTTAAAATTTCCTTTTTTTAGATCCTTCCTCCATATCAACATAGCTAAAATAAAGCATTACATCTATGTTTTATTAATACTGTTTTAATTTTGCATCTCCCTAGTTTTATGCTGTGATGGTAGAACTCGTTGGTTAGAAATCACAGTGTCTTCACTTCTTATTTTCTTAGTGTGACTAAGTATTTGCAATAAAATTCCCTACTTCTCAGATTCTTAGGACCAAATTAAGTCATAATGACAAGAAAACACAACTTGAGAAGAAACAGACAGAAAAGAAGCATGACAGACACTGGCACGACAAAAATCAACCTGATTCAACTTGTGTCCCCCCTATTGCCAAGAAGGGGGCCAAGAAGAGGGAAAGCTTTAACTTGTGGCTGTTTAAAACAGATTCTCCCTCAGGTAGGAGGAAACTGTTTTTAAAGAGCTACAGTCTTTAAAAGGGAAACTTTATTCTGGTAGTTTGAAGTTAAGACAGACAAGATGCAAAGAATATCTGTTACAAGGATAAAATAGGAACTAATATATGAATACAACCTCTATTACATTTCTAACACTCTAAAATTGCTTAATATTACATCTTGTACTCAAGCTGCATCACTTATAAACCCTTTCCCAAGGCATTACATCAAACAAGCTACATCACTCCACTTAGAAAATCAGAAATTCACTGTTTTATCTGTTCCCCACTTGCTCATTAGTAAGAGGCAGCCATTACCAAGTCGAGACTGGCAGTGGATGACATGGAGCCTTGTGATTCCCGTCTGTATGACAATCCATTGGACTGAAAAGAATCTGTTTGGGGAAAGAATCAGCCATCAGTAAGAAGGCTTAATTTATTATTTGTTATAATGCAGAAAACTATTTCAAATATTAGCTTCTCTGGTCATAAATTTTTCTTTTTTCATTAAAAAGGGAAAAAAACCACCAAATCTTTGTACTGTGCATGGATGGAAGCATGAAAATGAAAGCAACTCCTGGTCAAGTATTTCTTGGTTATGTAACCCTTGAATAAGCCCACATGTTTTTATATTAAAAAGAAAAATATAATCCCTTTTATTAAAAAAAACTTAGTTTAGTTAATTAGATCTAACAAGATTTCAGTATTTCATCTTAAAAATTATTGTACCTCTTCAGATATTTTGAAGAGAGATAATTGTTTTTACGAGTGCAAGTATGGTGTTAGAAAACTAAAATCTGAGACAACTACTGGTCACATTCAGAAGGTTGAGTCTATAATCTCAGTAAATGCCACTGATGTCTTTTCACATATGAATATATTAAAAGCACTCAAATTATCCATATGATCAAAGATATCCTGTGGGTCTGAGCATTTACCAGAAACAAAAACTACAGTAACAATTATGGACCAAAGTTGATGCTTCACTGGCATTTCTTCATTATTTTTAACTCAATAGAATAATATACTGCAGAACTTTTATCTCCTCTAGAGGCCATGTACAGATGCTTTCATAAAGGAACTCTTCCCTAAACTCTCAAACACGATTAAGTAACAGAACAGCAGGTTACAAGGGCTTTCACACCTCTGACTCTCCTTTTTTCATTTTACTCCAGGAAGGTGAAAACAGATGGTGACTCTGTTCAGAAGTGAACATACCTGTGTTATTGATAAAAGAAAGAAAAGTAGGATAACGCAGATGGAGGAATTTTTAAATAGCTGTAACTATAGCACTATTTGCTGTACAGCTCCTGGACTTCTCTGTAAAGATTTGAAATTATCTTTCTATAAAAATAGTAGCTCTCTTCTTGAAAAAGCAATTACCAGCACAGAGAAAGGCAGAATGTGCCAAATAGTAGAAAAAAAAGTCTTGTGGAAGTTGGTAAAAAGAGATTTAAATATTGTCATAATTCCACCTATTTACTTGTACCTCTTCCACAAAACTGCAGCAATACTAGCCATGCTGTGGCCTTCTGACTTGACAGTCCTTTACCTCTGTCATTCCCACTCAGACAGCAACTAATCATGGTGAGACTAGTCACATCTGATGCTGAAACAACCTTGAAACAAAGTGGGATGTGAACACTCACCGTTTGGATAATCACCATTTTCTCTTCTCTTCTGTGATTTTCCCAAACTCTTACTTCTTGACCATGAGAAGAACGTTCCCCTTTTTTTCTTCTCAGTGTCCTCTTCTCCTGACTCTTCATTTAAAGATCTTCCTGACTTTGATTTACCACTTAGCTATCACCAAAACACAAGTAAATCACTGGTTGGATCACAGTTGTGAGTATATTGTCTAAAATAAACCTTCCCACATGTCTTCCTAAAACAAGAGTGTGATGGCCAGGTTAGCTGCCTTCTCTACCCCACGCACAAGTGTCTGTGCCAGCATCCCTCTCAGCAACAATCAAAAAAACCTAAAAAAACCTCACCAGTGACAACAAAAAGAAATACATAGATGGAAATGTGCTACTTGTTAGGGAGTACAAAACAGTAGCTGGAAACGAGCCATGGAGAGCTCCAGCAAATATGAAAGAACTGTCCCCAGCTCACCAGTAAAAGTTAATGTGGAAAGGCCATTTGCCTTGTTTTTAAAACACTGAAATTCACTTTGGTATTTTTCCTAGGTTAGGCTTGAACATGAACAGCTTTTAAAGACAATGACAAAATACTGTTTAACATTTACAAGTATAATCAAGTATTTATTAGAGTTGAAGAATACAAATGTCAGGAATGTTTGATATTAAACTAAACTTGCTTTTAACAAGCTAGTATTCTTGTTAGATTATTAGACTATTCCTTAAAATGCTACTTTTTAAAGGTTCCTAGTCATAAGAATACCTAATGGCAGATGGGGTAATCTGTAGTGATTGACATGAAAAATGAAAAGTTATAATTTATCCATACAGTTATGTAATGCTATGGTGGTATTATCTACAAGACAAAAAAAATAAACCCTAAATAATGTCAGGAGATCAGTCAGTAAGACTACTGGTCTAATTTTTAAGCAACTATACTTATTTAACATAGAATTATCTTAGTTTAGTAGCAGCTAAGAAATTAAAAAAATTACCCTCTGCAAAAATGAGTTAGCTCAGGTTAAGCCTTCTCCAAAACTTCTGATAAAATGTCTGCTCTCAGCAAAGGTTAATCTATCACGTCTTAATTCCCATGTTCAGCCAAAATAAGCTTCTGAATTGGTGCATTAAAATAACCCTTACTTTTTATTTGTACACATTTATTTAAATAATAATGAAGATTTAAAATTATATTCAGAAAGTCAGTATCTAGAAAACTAATTCAAAGGTAAGGAAAAAAAAGTATTTTCCTGAGTACATAAAAATATTGCAATTTTATTTGCCAGCATCTCTAACCACACATTTTAATCTTATGTATTATCTTTGATTTTCTAAAGAATTTGAAAAGCATTATTTAAAAGCATGGTTTCCAGATAACAGGAATGCAAAGGTCACCTTTTTTGGTGTTGACATGTTGGACTTCTCCGAACTGACGCTGTGTTTGGAAGTGGGGCTGCTGGGAACACGCTGAGGATCAGGAAGAGGACGTCCTTCCACTTCAGCTAAGATGCATTCTTGGTAAAGGGGGGATTTGAGGAAGCGAGTATAGCTGTCAAACTTCATCAGGTTAAATATCTGAAATTAAAACACAATGGATAATGGTTACATGTGCTTGAGTAACACATCAAGAACATTAAGCTACTTTGCAACAGCCAGCTCCCACAAGATTCAGGACAAGAGGTTGTAAACAGCATAGGTATGATTTTGTTTAGACCTGGTTAAATACACTGCACCCATTTAAAGTGAAACATAATTTGATCTATTCCCTTATTACAGGTTCAGAGAAAAAGTCATGATTTGTGCAAAGTGCAAGCTGAGATGCTGCAGAGCATCTTGACAACACCATCCTCTTTTACAGCATTGATGCCATTCTAAGTGGAGCATGTAGCAAGCTGGCCATTTAAAACATTTATAAAGGTTATTACACTAACACTGTATGTGACAGAATCAAGTTATACAAGTGTGTTTTAAGGTAGCTGTGAACAAGAAAAGTTTACGTTCTAAAACACACAAATATAATACAACAACAATATGCTGTAGTACACAATGATACAAGATACACGAAGTTAATCCCTGATGTGAGGAGAAGCTTGGAGTCCTTTACAGTATATATAATTTTCACAGAATCATAGAATCATTTAGGCTGGCAAAGACCTCTAAGATCATCGAGTCCAACCATTTACCCAGCACTGCCACCACTAAGCCATGGTCACCCATCGATATCTTTGGACAATTCAATAATCAAGGTGCTGTAGGATCTTGAAAGAGAACAGTTTACATGAAATGACCAACATTTATCTTTATTCACAGAGGACAAAAGCAGCTCTACACGAGGCCTGGAGCAAGTGTCTGAGGCTGATTTAACCAAAGCTAAATTTATGAAAGTGTGGAGTTTTTTCTTAAATGCCAAATAATGTTTGGTTTTTCCTGTTCCATTTTTGCAAACCTGCTGTTTTAAGTAAATCCATACTTTTACTTCTATACCTTTTGCCATGATTCAGTTGATCTGAAAAAACAGTATGAATGGCTGCTTCCCTGGACATGACAAATTCCCCACAAGCAAAGGAAAGTATGCACCACCTAACCAGTTAGGGTGTTCCCAGGAGTATAAAGGAAAGTCCATCACTGAGACAGAGAGGCCCATTTGCAGATTGAAATCATGTTTAAGATTGTGCAGAGATGCCCTTCTCAACAGGCTTTAGCCCAAAACTTATCTTGTAAACAGCAGGATAGAGCAGAGAAAACTTGGTCCTGCAGAGCCACAGCAACCTAACTCAAACTGAATGCCAACTTCCATGTTCTTGCCTTTCTCCCCTGTACATCTCCATTCCTGCCTAGGTGCTGCCTGCCATCTCTGCTGGGCCTCCTAATGCACTGTTTTCCACATAGTAAGCTATGGAGAAATACTTTTGTACATGTTAGCTTTGACAGCTTAACATGACAAAATTGCTCAGTTCAAAGTCCAATGTGCCCTCAAGGCCATGACAAAGAGACAATCTAGCACCAAAGACTTCTCACTTGAAACCTTGCTCACAAAGGGGAACATCTCTCTCACAACATCCTTCTCTGACTGTAGGTACACTGGCGGGATTTAAAAAGACAACACATTTCAGAGCACACATAATCTTCAGGCCAAGTCTCAACAGACTATTGAGTGTACACAACACACAGCTTTGAAACAGTTCTTGAGTTCTGCTGAGCTCAAAGAATAATACTGTGGTGTATTGCCAAAACAGTGTAAAATATGGAGGAGCAACTACAAGAAATCAAAATGCCTCAGCCTCAAGGAGTCACAGAAGCACCACTGATACAAGATTATTGAGGGAAAATGCTAAGTATAGTCTGCAGGCTCCAACACAGATGCAACTAACACAAGCTAACTAGAAAATGCCAAATACTTCACCTGTCCTTGAGCTTTTTAAGGAAATGAAACTTTAAAAGGTAACACTCTCCCACAAATCACAGTATTTTAAACTGAATGCATTTCGTGTCCCCAGAACATAAGACATGATTCTATGGCACAGTTTACACTAATACCTTAAATTTAACACAGCATCAGGATGAAAAACAAAGCTTTATACAGTTGCCCATCAAAGAGTCTAGCACCATAAGAAGATAAAATAGTTATTTCATGCTAGGCAGGAAGAATAAAGGAAAAAAATGCAGGGAAGAAGAGACACAAGAAAAGTTACAGCAGAGATGCAGTCTGCAAATTAAATATACTTAACACAGCAAAAGAATTACAACCTTTTAACTTTGCTGGACAAAGTTATGAGAGAGTAACTAATTTACCTTGAACTGATTATCATCTGTCCTACTATGTTTCTAGCTCACAATGCATCCGTGATTTCCTGTATTTAGCATTATTATCACATTTACATATCTTAATGACTTCTGCTTATTTGGAAAAGGCTAGCAGATGATAGTTCTTGTTCTTACAAATGAGAAACGTATCTTTTTTAAAAGCATAATTTGAAATTTACAGATAAACAAGTGTAGAAAAACTTATATCCATTATCAACTCTACATGAAGTACGTATTTTATTCTTATTTCAGTATGTTCAAGTGACCTACAATGTCCTCCATCCACAAACAATCAAAATGCTTCTTTTTACTCAATTTATAGAAAAGAACAATATCCTAACTAGATATTTTGGCTGCATCCACACTGCCATTACAACCTCTAACAATAAGATCAAGGACAAATTTGTCAGGATATGGACAGAAAGAAACTTCCAGGGTTATTCCCACCAGGCAGTGCTTGAGAGAGAATGGTCAGAAAGTGTTTCCAAGGCACTTTCCCACACACTTCTCTGCAACTCCTCTGCAGCCTTACAGCAACACTCCCTGTTCCCCAGCATCACACTCACCCAACAACCACACCACAGAGCAGCACCCTTGCACTCTGTGGTCAGTGTTCAAATGCAAAAAATCTTGTGAAAGACCACAAATGCAGAGCTTTTGCTTTATTAAGGTTGTGTCACCACCATGAGCTCAACTTTGAGAGTCTGTGGGTGTGTTGCAGTACCGACACAACCCAGAGCTCTGTGCTCTCAGGGTGGTGCCATCCACCAAGACCACAAACAGACCTCCTGCAGAACCACTCTCTGAACCCAAGAAATTCAGGGCCATCGAGCAGCTGATTCCCCAGCACTGACCACGGCCAGGCAACACACCACCAGCACCTCGGACAAGCTCCAAGGCCACGTCCTTCAGCAGAAGTAAATCTCATCCAGCTTCACCTCACTTTCCAGTGGAAGGAATGGGTCTGACTGAGGGATCTAACTGACAATTTGAGATAAGCAGGTCAGGCACAGACAGGCCTTGCAGCTGGGACTGGACCCAGAGCAGGGCTTCTCATGAGCATTATGGGTCCTCCAACTCAGGATACAGCACTTTCAAAGGGAGAAAACCTGCATCAGCCCTGTCACCTGACTCATCAGGGCTCCTTGTACTCCACTAAACAAATGGGAGAGGATGAGGGGGAATTCAGGCATAGTCTCCACAACACCAGGATGACAAATGCATGAAAAAATGTCTGGGAAGCTGGTGACTGGTAATTCCCACAGAAGGCTCAGCTAAGGAGGTGCATAAGGAATAGCTATAATGCTGGAAGCTACCAAACCAGCTGCCACCTATCACCACATTGCAGGAGGGTTTTACTATAGCCAGCTGCTCAGATTGACCAAAAGCATGTGCTCTAAGATTATGTCCTAAGATTGTGACCTGGTTCATTAAAGCTATGGCCTTGATTTCAAAATCATGATCCCAAAATTAATTCTACTAATAAACTGTTAGGGTGGAAGAGTTACCAAAGAGATGACTTAGGATAAAAAATTAGAAACGAAAATTCTACAGGAAATGAAAAGTGTATCCTGTTGTTGCATAACTCTTCTGAATATCAATAATTATTTAAAATACATCCACTTCAGAGGTCTTCAGACTCCAAAAGTTTTAAAATCTCTTTGCCTGACAGCACTATTAAAGCATAAGGGAAGAACTCCTTTATTAAAACTGACATTTTAAAAACCAGAAGTAGACTCTATTTGTGCACTCAACTTTCCACTAAAGAAAACCAGCCATACCCAAACAGTCTAGGCAATGGTGCTGCAACACATGGAATTATTTACTTGCACTAAACTCATTTCAATAACAGTACTTTTCAGATTATTTTTTAGTTAAATGACAATTTTCTACACACAACAGAAAAACAGTCAAGCAGCCTTTTTTCTATCTTCTAACAGAATCTAAGGTATACAGCATGTGAAACTATTTTTATAGATTATAAAGGAAAAGTTAACAGACATAAACATAGAGCATTCAGGTTTACTACAATTACCTGAAGTTGTTGTTCCTTGAACATATCCGGATGGGGAGAATTGAGAATATCATCTGCCAACTGTGCCTGACTGTCAATATTAACTGGGGTTGTAGCTTTGCTACACAAGAACTTACTGAAGATCTCCCGAGCTCTGTAAGAAAGCTACAGAAAAGAAATGTTAAATGGATGTTGATTTTAAAACTGTATTTTTAGCTAAGCATTTCTTACACTGATATATTTCACCCAAAAATAGATAGCCACTATTCTTTGATATATGTATTCTTTATATATCAGCTTTTGTTAGGTTTAGGCACATAAATAGGGTTTGTCCTTTAAAATGAGAAATAATCATCAACTATTTCTTTAGCAGTAAAAGTTGTCCTCCAAATAAAAATTAAAATAATCAAGCAGTGAAGCACAACAAGTACTTTTTAAAAAGGAGAGTACATTTTTTAGATTTTAAACCTTTTACATAACAGTTACTATTTAAATAAATCCTCTAAGATTCAATTTCTAGAAGTGAGAAAAAAGTAAATATATATGTGAATTTTTACAGTCAAAATTACTCATTTTTAACTTGTTTACTTTGAAACACCCACATCACAAAAATAGTGAAAAACCCACCAAGCTAAGCCCACAGGCCTTAAAGGTGGTGTTCAGAATATACATAGTTTGAAGACAAAAGAAAGAAGGAGAAAAAAACCTCATTAATAGACCAAAGAGAGACTTGGAAGATGAAACTGTTCCCACCACATAAACCTGACTAGATTTGGCTGTGGTGTAGACAGAAGTGTTGCCAACCTGTACAAAGCTCAAAACTGACCCAAACTGCCTGACCAATGTAGGATTCCCTCAAAAGGATGAAATGGAGAGTCCCATAATCAGATAATCTAAGTTATTTAGAAACACAATCTTGGCTGGGGGAGGCAGGTTGGTGGAGTCTACCTAAAAGATTGCAAGAGGCCTCTTCTTGACATGTTCAGTTAACTTGCTCTGCACTTCCATGCACTGGGCAACCACTGCTGGCCATTTCCAGCATCCAGGATACCTTACCTCATTCTTACAGAGCTTCCTCTGCACTTTGCTGCAGTTTAAATATAGCCAGCATCCTAAATTTAGGTCATCCAACCTTATTTTAGTGATGCCACAGTACAAAAACCAAGCACAGCACCATTGGTTTCTATAATCTTGAAGGAGTAATAATTTTTGAAGAAGCAACGCAATGTACTGAAATACAACATTGACTTACCTCTTTTTTATCATGTGCAGGTACATGGTTAAAATATTCACAGGCCTGCCAAAATAAAATATTTTCTTCACTAAATTCTTTCCGTAGAAATTCCTAGGGGGAAAAAAAGCAAATAAATAAATTTCTCAAAGAAAAGTTACTTGCCAGCCTAAACAACATATTTATAATGCTCAGAAAGTTTGCATAAAAGTAACTTTTCAATCAGTCTCACAGTCCAGTTTTCTTCTACAATAAAAATCAATGTATGTCCAATATATACATAGTGCTTCCCCTCTTTCTCATGTTTTTGAAATGTATACAACTGAGAAGAATCCATCAAGTTACAATCAAATCATTTGCAAGTACAAACTTTGAAATGTCATGCCAAGTAGTTCATAAACTAGTGAATAAACTTTTAATAAAAACTTAAATAATTTATGAACTAAATTTAAAAATGACACTGTAAACTGTCTGTCTTTAATTGCAGTTCCACTGATGTAACAGAGCAGATGTTTACCAAGCAATGCCCATAATCAGTTCTGGATTCATTACAGTATCTCTCTGCATCACATAGCAACTACAAAAGAAAAATCTTTTATCAGTCAATGCTGATGTGGTTACATGGTGTCTCTTTGGAAAATACTCACTGAGAGGAAAAAAGAAATCTCCCAGTATGATACACAATAACCAGGACATTTACATTACAAGATTCTAAAGTCCAAATGAAGACTGGTACAGATTCAGTTGGAAAACTCTACAAGCACAGACTGTCTTGTATTCAGATCCGTATAATTCAATATTCTCTCTGCATCTTAAAAGCATTTTAACCATCAGGGGAAAAATAAAGATATAAAAAAATAACTTGATCCGCCACAACCTTCACTCAGTTGTCACATGGGTATCACTGAAGCTTCCTTACCATACCAGGCAGCCTCAGAAAGCTGTGTAAGAAGACTCTCCACAGAAATAAACTTTATTTTGTGCTTTTCAGATTTACATGGAGTTTAGGGAGTCCAGCTGTAAGGAAGCAATTGGCATAAACTAGCATACAGGGAATCTAAATGCCCAAGCAAGCTCTAAATTTGAAGATCTTCAGAGACATCAGCTGAGACAACAAACGCGTAAAAGACAATCCAGAGAGCAGTCAGGGGACATTTCTGCATTTTACATGTAATTACATATTAAAAGAGAAACTAATTAGTGAGCAGGAACCGGAAGACAACTGCCCACTTTCCCCTTGGCACATTCCCTGTGAATCTAGAGTCTCTCTCCCACTTGCTTCCTTGTGGCCACAGGATTTGGGCACAGCTGGCTGTCCAACAGCCCAGCTTCACCAGGAAGGCTGAGTGGTGCCCCAGCTGGAACATCAGGCAGCTCAGCAGCTGCCACCCATGGCTGGGGAGCTGGACAGGTTGGTCTGAATCCCTTGCAGGGGAACCTGCCAACAGCTCTCTCACCTCCTGGCTGACTGCTCTAAGCAGCAGCTATTATGCAAAGTGTGAGTATTTGCAAAACATGCAAAATCTCTCCTTCCTACAGAGTAATTCCTGCTCTGTGACAAAGCTGTCCTCAGGAAAGGCAGAGGCTGGATCCCAAATCCACCAAGACACTATGAAACCATGATTTAAATGCTGGTGCCTCAATGTTCTTGGATACTGGCAGCAATCTGTAACTGCACAGTGTTATGACAACCAGGTTGCAAATAAATCTAAGCAATGGCTCTGGAAATCTCCTGGGCCTCAAGATGATGGTGATGCACACAATAAACGTTAACATTCCCTAATTGTTTTTTAAAGTGGGTATTTCTTCAACACATGCACTTTTGCAGTGTTTATTAAAAAAAAAAAGTTCTAATTAGAATAAAATGGGAGGGAGAAATAAAACTTCCAGAATATTTGAGGTTGGCTTTTGCTGAAATGAAAGTACCTTTCACCTTCTAATCTGAAAATTTATTAAAATGATATGAACTAGGTTTTACATTTTTAATGCAAGTTTTGAATGAACATAGCAGTGAAAACTTAATGCAGCAATTTTCTAAGTGTGCCAAAGGGTTACAAGTAATTAGAAAAGTCAACTGAACTTTGAGTAGCAGGCCCACGAATTACATCATTTTTCAGATGGACTCTAACATTAGATCAGAATTGTATTTTTCCTTTCAGCCTGACAAGAAGTCTCAGTATTAAAGCAGAAATGCTAATAACTCTCAGGCTACTCTGCTAAACCAGAGAACATAACATCCAGGATGTATTATTTCATTTGCCTCTTTTCTGTTTCCTCAAATAGATGTCCACTGAAAATGAGGGGTTTTGGGTTCCCCCTACCAGTTAACATGAACGTCTGTTTATTAACCCCTGTGATATCTTAATACTTTTGTATCAAGGAAAAGAGTCTGAGTTACTGCAGATTCCAATAATCTACCTCTCCTACACCACAGGTTTCCTTATAGTCTCATTGTGAAAATTACTTGGGCAGCACAAACTGTCCCTGTGTAACACATTCAGAATCAGCAACACGCTCTCAGTGCAACAAAACAAAACTACATACCCTCAGTTTCCTTGCATGCAAAATAGAGATGATGCTATTTACAACTTCCTAAATGTGCTATGTAGAACAGTATTTATGTATTGCACAGTATTCATGCTTTGCAAATACTCAACATCATTCCTTCAAGTTGCAGCTTTAACCATACACTGCTCTTAGCTACCATAAATATTTCCAAAATGTATTTCTAAAAACCTTTTTCAGGAGAATAAGCCACTCTGTCACTGAAAAAATCTTCTATGTGGCTTCCAACATTTCAGTGGAGATAGATGTGAATAATGACCTATTCTTAGGAAGCCACCAGAAGTACTTCCTTCTTCTTATATAAAGGATACAAATACAAAAATAACATTTTACAAAATGGGGAAGCTTTCTGAAAGTTCCCAGACAAAGCCAAATATAGCTTCCATTTTCACCTGAACTTCTGCTGTGCAGAAATGCATGGCAATCTGTACATTACTATGAATTCTTACTCAACTGTGAATCCGTGTCAACTCAGAAAGATGCTCAGATAACAACTGAGCATAACAAACTCCTGTCTCTTGTCCTGTGTATGGATAATGTCAAGAAAAAAAAAAAAGAAAATACAGAAAAATTACTGTGGCAGTATCAGGTATTTTGGAAAGCCTCTTGCTGTCCCTCAAAACTCACCGAAAAATATTTAACACCAATAGAATCCTGCAGAAGACGCTCAAAGGAAACAGCCCAGCTTGCAACTCTCCTTTCTCGCAGTCGCCGGCAGCTCTGCACGCTGGGAAGGCTGGCATTGCTGCTGAGGCTGTTTTCACTGATGCAGTCTTTCAGTTCAGTGCTATTCAGCTCTGTTAATAAAGGAAATCAAAGCTGTCAACAAAGCAGTATTCGCTTTTACTCTTCAACATCGTTTACTTATCACACCTCCTGCTCAAGCTCACAGTGGTGCAGATATCTAAATATCCCATTTTTATTAAGAGCACCTGCATAGAAAAATCACACCAAACATCTCTCAACTTTCTTCTGTTCCACTGTAAAGAAAATTAAATTTTTAAATCTTAAAAGCAGTCCTCTGACAGAAGTAAAAGGGGCAGGCCCAAAACAAACTTTTTTCTTGTTCCACAAAATAAAATACATTTTCCTGTTGCTATTTCTCACCCTATGGACTGCACTCCTTCATAAGATTATCCAAGGAAAGTTGATGTTCAAGAACCCACTGTTCACCAGAACGTGGACAAAAACCTACTTGGTGATAGGAGACAGCAAAATTTCACATACATTTCAATTGGTAGAGACAGGAAATCTATGAAATTTTACATGGAAATACAAGATTCCTGTTTATTCTGAAAATTTAGGAAAGGAGTCAATTGTGGAAAAGAACATTAAGGAAAATGAGCTAGTAAGGGATGCCTTCCTCATCCACAAGAAGTAGAGGCACCAAACCATAGATCCTCAATTTATTATGGTTTCTGATAAAAATAGGGATCCCTTCCAGATTCCAACAAACATAATGGAACAATCTAGAGACTGCAAGATGAGAAATCACCAGATTCTTTAGATCTTGAAAAAACAGAAGTGATTTTGTATTCTGAGAAATTAACAAGAACCCATGGAGAATTCAGGGAAACACAAAAAACCCCTTGTGTAGCAGCCTAACAATTTCAAGTTTTAATCCCAGATCATCTTTGTGACATGTCAGTAAACAAAATACACAAAAAAGTGTGCATGGGTTCACAGAAGTAGAATGGCTGCTCTAAGAGAGAGAAGGAACTGCTTACAAGAGGGTTCTATTCACTACCAGAGTTGTCATTTACTTCTTTTACACCCTTTTGTAGGATAGTCCTTCCACCTCCCAGTATACCCAAATGTAAAACTGATAATGCTGAAATCACAGCTATACAGAGGTGATCTAACATTTAATTCATTGTGAAGACACAACTAAAGCCTGAGCTACCTGGTCTGACCTCCCTGCTTCGAGCAGGACAGGTTGCACATAGAGAGATGCCAAACTGAATGAAATTCCGTGATGAAGGGATGAAGAAAAATCACAGACATTCAATTATTTGAAAAATCTGCAGTAACAGATGTGAGGAAACAATACCCTCATATTAAATAGATAGTATATTCAGCAATTTTATTGAATGAAAAAGTATGCAGCTCACTAGAAATGCAAACTGTTTGAGAAAACTGAATCCACAACCAGCCAGAAATGGACTATGCTTCACAGGGACATTCTTATGATTTTCCTCAATCACTTGGACTAACCAAAGCAATCAGTAACTTCACCAAAAAAACCCTACTTTATAAGATAACCCAGGGTCTCCTTTTCTGTTAGAAGTATTTAATAGCACTTTGCATTTCCAAACTTCACATTACAAAACATTACTGTTCCTCCCTGGAAGCAAGAGCTTTGGGTAAAAGCACCATTCAAAAACTGCTACAAACATAGGAAAAAGTTACAAAGATAGTTGTAAAGATAAGGGAAAAAAAAGTTCTGAAACTTCCTTTTTAAATGTATTTTTAACTCAGAAATATTCACTAAGATGTAACAGTTAACTACTTTGAGTACAGTTACAACTGTAAGTAAAGCTATTTTTTTAAGACAAAAATAAAACAAGTATGACAAAGATTCAGAATTAGATTAGGGAAGAACAAAATGTAACTCTGTGTTTTCAACAAGGATAATATTTAAGGACACTAGTAACAAATCAGGTATATAAATTTCTTTGCCTAATGACCATATTAATCAAGCCAATTACAAACACTCAGCAAATGATGCCAAATTTTCTTATACAAATATTTATTCACTTTTTCCTCTAAAACATATCTAAGAGCATAACCAAGTCAACTGTTAACTTCATTAGAGAGTACCTGTCACTACAGTGAAACTATTGTGAAAGAAGCTAATGTGACTCTGAAGAGAATGATATCTAAATTTATTATCTTAAGTATTTTGCTTTAACTCTGCAGGTGGATATGTTCTATTTAACAGTCCAGGATATAAACAGACACCCACTTCTTGATAGATCTGGAACAGTTTCAGATACTGCCTCACTCCTGGAGGGTTCAATCCCCAGTGTTCTCCACTGATGAACGACGGAAATTCCCTTGTTCCTCTCAGGCAAAGTCAGAAAGCCAAACCCATGCCACGTACCGAACCCCTGGAAGCTACTTGGCTGACAGAAAGAAATTAGGGAGCAGCCACACCAAGCACTCAGCTCTCCATCCTGGAGTCTCAGTGCCTCGGGACTCAGGAGGGATTGGGAAGTGGCAGGCACAGCACACATCAGCCAGTCAGCCTCACCTCCCGCCCAGTGGCAGCAGGGAAACCAAACTGCAATTACAGCCTCCAGTGTTTACACCAGTGGGTAACTGCTAACTACCTTTAATTGCTACCAGCTGCCTGCTCTCTCCAGCTCCTCAGAGTTACACTCCCCTAAACTACTGGGTTCCCCCTCCTCTGATACACTGCTGACTCTGGAGATCCCATGAAAACAAATGAACCAAAATAAGACTCTATTTCCAGCAACCAAAGAGCAACTGGCACAGGTACTCCAATGTGTTAACAGTTTTAAGGGATTACTCATTCCCAGTAAACTGTCTCTGTTCTGGTAAATTTAATTTAGGTAATTTAGACTTTTTTCAAAAAGAACTATTTTAATTTATACTTAACCCTGACACAGCTTCGGTTTCCCTTAATGAAAAAATGCAGTCTGTTTGCTTTTAAAATCTGTAGAACTTTCTGCTGTGGTACCTGTCAACCTGAAAACAATACAGAACAAGGTTGCTTCCCAGAAAAGGCTTGGTTATTCTAGTTTCTTTTACCACCCAGGTCATCAGCTGCAATTAAAACAATTACAGCCTAGTGCAGATACACCATTTAGAACAAGAGAAAAAGTCAGATGGAAGGAAAAACACTTCCCTGCCTCTAATATTAGTACCCAATTTATCCAAATCACACTTAAATGAAGACTGTATAAGCCATAACTCCTGCTCCACTCCTCTTGCAGAGGAATGTTTCCTGTGTAAGACTTCAGCATCAGGTTTCCTGACTCTCACAGCTCATGCATTCCTAGGTACACACAGCCCACCTTGGAAAGCAGGAATTGGGGACACTTTCCAACTGAGGCACATATTTCATCTAATGAGCCCTTTGTGATGATCATCAGAGGAAACACAGAGCCCTGACTCCCATCCTCAAACGTTCTCACCACAAGGCTGTTGTGCAAAGTCAACTCCTTCCTCATCCTCCTTGTAAAATATTTTTTAAAAGAAACTGAGCAATTGGGAATCTCAAGATGCCAGAGGAATTTAATGTGAAAAATCCCAGCTCTGCATGGATAACATGGACAACAGCAGTGCTGTGAACTTTCCAAATGCCTGCCTTCCTTCGTCGTCCCTGTCGGAAGCACCAACTCATCTTGCATTACCTGTAAAAGGAGGCTCCTTGCTCAAACATTCCAAATCCCAGGGACCTAACTTTATTTTTGTTCTGCTTGAAAGCAACCTTACCTAGTGAAGAAAAACTACTTTGAGTGCAAACTCATTCAGTTTCATTTATTGCCTTTTGGAAATACAGAATTGACACAGAATGCTATCTAAAAAATCCTCAAAACCCAGTATTTTGCACCTATTGTGTTTACACATTCCACAGTCTTGGTTTCATTTATTTTACAAAAACAGCCTTATGCAAGAAAATACAGGCATTTAATCAACTAAATCGTGAAAGTGTTCATGGTCAGATGGCTTCAGAAGTTTTGGTTTAGATAATGTAATGCCATAAGCCTGAACACAATTAATGAAGGCTATTTTGTATGCATTTGTATGTATTTTGTATACATTTTTCAGCCTACAAACACTTTTTATTGTTGTGAGAAGCTAAGCATATTCCTTGTAATCATCAGAACACATATAATCATACAATTAAGATATTCTAGTTAATCACTAAATACATTACCTGGATAAAGCTGATAAGAACCACTGTGGTGCCACTTAATCAAATACTTCAAGCCCTTCACTGAAAGCCATCCTTCTGAATCCATACCAAGTTCAGCTGAAAGGTCCCGGAACCCATTGGGTGTAGATTAGTCTGACTGTACAGCACATTGTTCCTCTGCAATTTTGGGATGAGGGACACTAATGCATTTCCCCACAGCAATTCCTGGTAGCCTCTAACACCATTCTAAACAAATTGATTCCTTACCCTCGTGGCTTCAAGCAGAGGGAAGCAATAGTATACTTAACACAAAGCATTATAAAATGCTACATAAATAATTTAAAGAAAAGACCTTTTGCCACTGCTGCTAAAGGAACTTGAATTATTTATGCCACAGTGGAACACAGCTACAGTGAGCACGCACCACCAGCAGAACTGACAAATAAGTCATATACGTGTTAGAGGAAATGATCCATCTGTATCTATCGTGTAAAAAGCATAAACTGTTTTATTTTGTACTTCATTGCGAATTTTTTGCCTTGCCTTCTTCAGTTACTTTTTAAAATACTGTTTTACATTATTTATGACTGCAAACATCAGATTCCTTTCAAAAAAAGTCTTTAGAAACACTTTTCCTTATGAAAATTCTTTCCAAGTGATGAACACTACAAGCAAAAATCAGCAGAAAAAACAGCAAAGTAGCATCAAAAAGATGTGCATATAATATCTGATAGGCTGAAGTATTTGGAAATAACACTTCAGCTTTGTGGAACTGATCTCTGCAGGGAATAGCAGGTAAGAACTGACTTGGACATTCTCACTAGCTCAGATACCTCACCACCTCTGTCTGGGAGATGAATGATGAAGCACTTCTGTTATAGATCCTTTGCCCTTAAGGTTTTCCCTTTCTAAAGTGCCATCCGGGTATAAATAGCAAAGTCAGACATTAGCTGGGGACTATTGATCATCCCTGTGACAATTCAGATGGCACAGTGCTCAAAACATCAGGCGCAGCCCGCGTGCTGTGTACACACTGCCACTGCTCCCCCAGGCAGCAGCAAAGGGCCGTGTCTGAGGTGAGAAGTAAGAGAAACCTGCTAATTACAGGTCGCTGTAGTAACATAAAATGGTTCCTGCACTCCCAGAACATCGGTGCTGCAGATCAGTTGATGTACAGCAGTAATCTTGCATCTCAACATTATTACAGTTTGCATTCTGATTGTCTGCAATTCATTACACAAATCAATTACAGTTAAGAGCTGCCACTGGTCAGCATGTCTAGAAACAATGATAATTTACACATTTCCTCTCTTGCAATGCCCAGGGGAAGAGTTTTGGCTGATAGGAACATCCAAGCCTTGCACAAGCTGGGATATAAAATATAAAATAAACACAACAAGAGGTAGATGGTTGCCAGGGCCAGGCTCTAACATAATAAAAGCCATGTAACATAAAGCTTCATTGACTTTGGAAAGAAAACGTACAGGGAACTGTTGTGTCTCCCACCATACTGAAGGGATGTATATAAACACATGACTGCTTGATACACTTGAATTTTCTTCCCAAAGTAAAGGGTAACAGCAGTATTTATAGTATCTAATTAATATATACAAATACTAATACTAGCAATACAAAGCAGAAGAGAAGGTTCTGGAGAGACCTTAGAGCACCTTCCAGTACCTAAAGGGGGCTAAGAGAGAGCTGGAGAGGTACTTCTGACAAGAGCATACAGAGGGTAATGGCTTTAAATTGAAGGAGGGTGGATTTAGAGTAAGAAGTGCTGATACCACTGGAACAGGCTGCCCAGAGAAACTGTAGATGTCCCATCCCTGGAAGTGTCAAGGCCAGCTTGGATGGAAGGGGAGCTAGAACAAGTTGACCTTTATGGTCCCTTCCAACCCAAATCATTCTGTGATTCTAGGATGATAAAGATTTAGTCTAGGACAGGAAGTGTGCAGTGCTGTACTAACGGTTACACTGGTGAAAATTTCTTTAAACTAGACATATCCTAAAATGTCTCAGTCTGTGGATCTATTTATGTATTAGGGAGTTTAAAGAAAACTGAAAAAATTTCAGTGCTGTGACATACTCAATGAAAGTAAAAGCTAGAAAATGTAATTCACACATGAATCAGAACTTTTTACTCCATGCAGCTCAAAATGAATTAGGAATTTATTTAATTTCACTTTTTCTGGTTACAGTCTCTCTGGCTCCTATTTTTCCAGCCCACTATCTGGGTATTTAAGCATTGATTCAATATTATCCAATATAGTTCAACTTCCAGTTTTTACACAAATTATACCCCTTCTTAAGTAGCATTTAACAATGAAAAGAGAGTTCATGTTAAATTCTGAAGTAGCTAAAAAAACAGGAAATACAGCTCAGCAGAAAACTGCACATAACTTCTTGGCTGATCTTTTACCTCTGCAACCTTACATGGCCCTTAAATTTCATGAGTTCAAAAAACTGTAAAGAATTAATTGTGAAAATGGTTACCTACAGATTGGGAGTAAGATACAAAAGTCATATTGGAAAAACTGAAAATACATGGAATTTTAAAATAAATTTTCAGCTGGAAGGACAAAAAGATTGAAATGATTATTGTGTGAGTACTATCACAGGAATTTCCAAGTTTTGATAAGCAACAAAATAATTTTCATTAACATAGAACAAGAACCCTCATGGAGACAAGACACGAGTACATTGCATTTTACCTAAAAAAAAAAAATCAATCAAATTTTTGGTCCTCAGCAACTGTATACACAAACAAAAAGTCTATGTTCTGTTTTGATTTTTATATCCAGCAGGTAACCTGTGAGGGGAAAAAATACGTATTTTTCCCAGAAAAACACAGGCTACATTTTAGAAATAGAAAGCAGAACAAACACTATTCTTTTCTGTTTTGTTGTTTTGTCACTTTGCAGACAAGACAGATACAACACAGAGTCTGTCTTCTCATCCAGACAGAAGTACAGTAAAGCATTAGACTGTGCCTGCAGTAGAGAAGGAAAATACCTGACAAAGTCAGCACTGGAAAATGGCTCCAGCAAAAGGACCAAAACAGTAATGTGTTTCTCAAGTGCAGTTTTAGTCTTGCAAGGAATTAGAAATTAGGACATGAAGAAGTTTTGAAAATAGTATTGCTAATTTTCATTTACATTTGCATGCAATATAAAAAAAATTATCCTTAGCATTCCAAATATTTTTTCCACATTGCACTGATTACAGCAACACAGCTTGTGCCCTTTTCCCCTTTGTATTTAATAAAATTGTCTTGTAATGTTGTCAAAGAACAGCAAATGCAAAAATATGTGAGTTTCTCTGCAGGATTAAGTGAACCAAGTCCTGCCAGAGAAGACAAGGAGAAAAGCCATGTCCTGTATATCCTGCATTATAAAAATACCTTTAGTCCATTAAGGAAACATTTTAAAATTGTTCCAATTAACTTCAAAGCTTCAGAAAAATTGTCTTCTCATGTTAAACAAAGAGTGGACATCCTTCCAAACATTAAAGGCATGTTAAAATCAAAACAAACAAGCTTATGTGCAATAAAGAGGAATTTACTTAGAAGTACTCCAGAAGTGCAAAAGATCCATGCTGGGATTTTACAAATATCAAATTACTTACCCCCTTCTCAAAAAGGATCACACTTAAGAAAGTTCAACCTCAACAAATGTACCAACACAGCTTACAACTTAAAAGCCAGAACATCTCTTCAAAAGCAAACGAGGTATGTAAAGGACAATAAAACAGAGAATGAGATTTTATCTACCATCCAATTACACAGAACTCTGCCAGCTCTGCCTCTTTATTATTATGAATGAGGAAGCCTAGTTATAATAAAAATGTGCATATATAAATATACCATAAAAAAATATTCTGCAAATAAACCAGTGAAAGTATTTGAACATAATCCTGCAATATTTTTACTGGCACAGATCCCAAAACAGTCACAGAGCTCTGCACCACCTCGGACTTACATCTTGTAATATATCACATAATTTACCACATATTATGTTGCTTAATGTGGAAAACTGATTATTTTTCATTGTAACAGTAAAAACAAGCTTCAGCTTACCTCCATCAGAAACAGTTGCTGACTGCAATAAGAAAGAAAAAAAGAAGGGTTACTGAAGTTTCATGGCAAGCATCAGAAATCTTTGAGCTTCACTTAGTATTGGCAGTGTTGGCTACTTTTATCATCTTATTAATAACATAATATTAGAGAGGAAATTCTAAAGAAACCAGCTGTTATTTCTCACAGGTGTTTCCTCCCCACCATGAAACTCACCCCAGGCCTTTCAACCACTGCTGTCCAGGGATTTGATCCCACTAATATTTACTGGAAGATTTCTGCTGTGGTAGCTACACTGCTTCCAAAAGCCCTTAGATGGGCAGAGACAATCGATTGATTCTTGTGACAAAGCAGAAACCTAAAACTGACCTGTAGAGACTTAAAACAAAAACAATACCTCGTGCACTTTAATTTGCTGTAGTATCTGGAGATATGTGTCATTAAAATGAAAATTCAGTGTTTTGTCAGTCAGATGACTGAAAACTTTCCCTGTCAGTCACTTGTGACTGCCACAGATGCACAAGGATGTTCAGACTGTTTGCAATAAGTTAGAGCTTACTCCCAATAAGATATCCACACCACGTCTACCTGTACTATACATCAGATCTTCAAGGGCAATTAGTATTCTAGTGAAATGCTGAAGTTTATGTGCTTATCTGCCCTAAACTTCTCAACTTGGATCACAAATTACCTCAAGGAATCTAACACCTCTGTGAACCCAAGTAGCACCCATTTCCCAAATGCCTGAATGTTGACATTCAGATGAGTGTAGACTGGAGGACAAACGCTTTTTAGAGTTCAGTTTAGGCTGATTTTTTAATGACTATTAGAAAGCAATTTTATTTCAGTTTGGGCAATCTTTTCTTGGTCATAGAAAGTGTCCTTGAACCTTTAGAGAACCTTCTAAATAGTTAAAAAGAAACTCTCTTCTTTTGTACTCCTCGTTAAAAAGCTAGGAAAGAATACCCTACAATATCTACAACTTCTTCATGATCAGAAATACACAGAAGAAGAAAAGCACAAATATATATACAATTCAAGCTAAGAGCTACCTCTTCATAGTTTGTATTTTTCAGCCTTGGCAAGAAACACTCCCACTCTTCTTCAAAATCCACAAAAACCTTTAGTAATATCTTCCCTTTTATTTCTTTCACTGCAGAGTCTCACACTGCTGTTAACACTGAAAAACTTGTTACAAATAGTTTTGGCCTCACCATTCCTATCACCACCAGGAGAGGATCTGATCTAGTCTTTGACACAATTATTCTGGGACTTTCAAAGTCTAAACTAACCCCTGTTGACATAATTCCCCTGGTACTAGTTCAGATAAACACAAATACATCTCTCATGAAAAAGATTTTAAAAATGAAAAAAATGGTGACACTTCTTGCTTAACTGCACAAAAAAAAAAAAGCTACAGGACTGCAAAGCATAACAATATCATGAAAAGTATATCCCAGCATCTCCCTTTAAAAGCTTTGCTTCAGGTATCAATAACATAGTTCTGGTTACAATTCTTCATTCAGTGGCACTTAGGTCATCTTTTCTACTACTATTTTGCACATAAGTCTAGTGACTGTGTTATGCATTCAGAAGCCATAACTTAATTCATGTTTGTAATTTAGAAAATTTAATTTGCATTACTGAAATCTGGTTTATAAATGTGATTGCTTCTAATTTCTTAGTCACATCACGGTACAGCAGAGTTAATGAATAAACAACTTCAGTGTAATTTCTCAAAGAACGAAGAAAAGGATGATTCAAAGTAAAGTATCAGTTTACACATTAGACAGAAAAAAATCAAAGTACTTTCAAAGTATCTATATTTTAGGAATGATCATTTACTTTGTCAGCTTTCATTAACCTAGATTCAAACACCAAGTACAATTCTTCATGCTTTTGAAAGGTAGGAAGCAAAATTAATAGGATTTTCATGATAGGAGAAAGAAGATTCATACTATTTTTGTCAAAATCTGGGAAGTTAACAATTATAAAATATCATTTTAAAGGGAAAATGGTGCAATTTCATAGAAAAGCTCAATCATTAATGGACAAAAAGAGTTTTATCTCAATCAATTTAGCATAAGTTAATGCAGTGAACTTTCTACACAACATGGGTTGGTTTTGTGCATTTATTTTAAATGCTTTGTCTACTACATGCCACATTACATGTATTAGCATCTTAAAATATCCCAAAGAAAGGCCTTAGTAATTTTTATGTTAAATGGGTTTTAAAAAGCACCTATGGGAGGAAATACATTTTACATTACAGATAGCTAAATATAGCTATTGTGTCCCAAGCATTATCTGTTTATTTCTATAGATCACAGAATAAAATCTATTTTAAGAATAGTTCTTTAAATTCATCTGTGTAACTAAATCCACCTAATTCAATAAAACTACCTAGAAACTAAAGCTTGTAATTACTGTGTAAGAATTCACAGCAATATGTTCAAACTACATTTGTGAGTACTTAGAAATCTCAGTATAAACCTGTCAGAAATTGCATGCAGTGCATATTCAGACAAAGAAGTTTCTCTTCTAAACTGTTCAGCTGAAACTTGTCTAGATTTGTCTTTGAAAAGTATAAGTTGCAAGACCAGATTTTTTTAAATACTATGATGATCTCATTTTGAAAATACACTTTATGTTGGGGGCTGTTTTTCATACTTCAGCACTCATGTTTCCCACCACTGGAGGCTCTTCAGGACAAAATTTGATCTACTACACCTAAAAAGTTTGATTATTTGATGAAATTTAACACTACACACATATTAAGAACCACCTACTGAAAAGCACATGAATCAGAAAGCTATAAAATTGAACAGCTCCTGTAGGGAGCCGTTTCTGAAACAGGAGGAAGGACAGGGCATGACTGTGCCAGTTAGGGCTAATGTCAAGATTTTTCAAAAAGTATTTAAGCATTTAATTCCAAATGGCAGAACACATATGTTGTGAATGTACATATGAACTATCATCCAGAGATAAAATCTAATTGCATGAAACCATCAAATCTTTCACAACCAGATAAGAGCTGAAATTAGTTCTTCAAATTGCCCCAGCTACCGAATTGGTTTAGGAAAAAGCCCATGGTATATGCCAGGAGTCTGATTTATTTAAAGAATTAATCTAGTTTAGGAAAGCTAAAATGTCTTCCAGTATATCCCTTCATGGGAACTCTGCCTGCTCACATAGCTGGAGTAGCTGAGTTACACAGACACACACACCTCGCAAAGCTGGGGGATGCAACTCTGCTCCAGGGACTTCAGGGCAGGATCTTGATCCCTGTGATTCAAGAGAGAAGCCCAGTGCAGGGCCAGCAAGCTGAAGAGTGGCTTCCCAGCTACCATACAGCATAAAAGATGCTGTAGGTCTCTGTAAACTGGCAAATGCTTCAGCATATATTTGATAGAATAAAGTTCTGTATAAGAGAAAACATATTAAATTTCCTTTTGCATCATCTCTCTTTGCTAGGTGGAAAAACCTGAAGGGCCCGTGAGCTTTTGATGTTGTGTGCAGGATCTGCTTGCAAAAAATTCAAAAGAATTTAATCTTATAATAATTATCAGGGAGAAAAGTACTTTGTGAGTACCTAATTTTTTTTCCAGAACAGAAGTAGACAACACAGTACCTTGCACCAACAACGAGGTACAAAGAGAGAGAGGGCATAGAGGAGAATAATTCATAAGGCTGGAAGTTCATAAGGTTGGAACAAGCTATATCTTTTAGCTCTCACGGCCTGTAACCTGCTAGATGTGTGCACCACTGCATGAAGCTAGTCTGATGACATCTTTCAGGTGAGAGAAACTCTTATCCACCTAATTCCATCTTACATGTTCCATTTCACATGGATCAGGTCCCAGGGAAGTGACTAGGTACTGTCAAATTCTGCCATAACAATATCATGCAGAAAACCAAAAAATACTCTACATTATATTCTGTATGACCTGACATTATATCGAGCAAATAAATCCATGTGAACAGACTACCCAGGTAACACAATACAAAAAATGTCCTTTTACTCCACCTCGAGATTTGTCACTCAGTTGAAGTCATGCTCAAAGACTGGAGTAGAACAAAGGGAAAGAGGGGGATACTGGCAGGGGTGACACATACTGGGAAATGCCAGGCCTTGGCAATAAAATGGAGCAACATGAAATCATCTGTGCTATTACAGTGGGGGTGAGTGCCTTCCTGAGTCAAAAAAGACATCTCTGTTTCCCACCCCTCCTGAGACACAGAGGGTAAAATCTGTAGGGAGAGTGAGGACATATTTCTCTCTCCTATTCTAACAGTGACAAAATCATAGACTAAACAGAAACATCTATTCCTTTCCTGGGCATCCAGAAAGATTCAGAATAAAAGGAATTAAAATGACCTCTCTGTCACCTTTCTAAAGCAAGCTTTCTTCCAATCCAGGCATCGACTTCTTGCTGCATTCAAAGAATTCTCTGACTGCTGCCAGAGTCTGTTTTTACACACTCTTTTACTATAGTCCCTGTAAATAAGCCTTTCAGGTTAGAAAGCACACCTACCTTCTAAACTAATATTCTCGTATGATTTCAGTACAGAGGATAACTCTGGGAAATCTGTTAGATTCTGAAGATTTCCAGGCTGAAAGCCAACTTTCAAACATTCTGTCACTTATCTCAGGAAAGCCTATCACTCAGTTGACCATCTGCTTGCATCTAGCTTTGTTCAAACTGCTTTTTAAATCACCTGAAGCAACTTCTCCTTTTGCCAAGGTATGAATTATGAACAGATCCCAAGGTCTTCAGTCATATTACTCCAGGATTTACATGATATACACATATTTTTTAATATATTACAGCACCAACATAGTTCATGCCATGAAGTCCAGTGTTCTCTGGGAGGGCAATCATGTCTCAAAATATGGTATATACAGTTCTAACATTTTAAATAAAAAATGAAGCCATATCACTCATCAATTTTTGCTAGATTTCCCTTCTAATAAACAATCTCAAATGTACTTCTCATCTAAAAAGTAGCATTTTGAGCAAAAAGCAAGAGGCTTTTTGTCCTCATTTCAAAATATTATTGCAATTAATTTCATGATTTGGAATTCTTTGAGAAGAGTGCCCCTTCAGAATGCCACTTAAAGGAGGATTATTACACAATTTTCAATTCTCTACCACCAAATTGTATTTATAATAGTTAACACAAAAGCATTCTGTATGTTAGAGTTCTGAAGAAAAAATACTGTACAACTGTACAACTACTGTACAATAACTCTACTGAATACATACAGTATATTTTTGTCAAATATTTGAATCTATTAAAACAACATATGAAGAAAGATGTGACATTTAGAATTCCTTTAAGAAATAAATGTTCAACTTTTTACCCCAAACAAAACCAATCCTGTCACATATAAACACAGTGCCTTAAGTGACAAATCCATCCCTAAAATTATTTTTATAAAGATATATACAGGATATATGCAGTCTTACCTAAAGATATAATATTGATATAATGATACAGAAAGCATATACAAAATACATTGCACATAATTAAAAAATAGGCACACATTATAAACATACTGGGTTTTTAGCTTTATACATATTGGGCATAGTTCATAAATACATATCAAAAGCTCAGTGTTAGTTAGTATAACAAGATTACTTTTCTCTGAGAATAAAACCCAATGTTTTCATTTACAAAGGGATTTTAACTCAAATACTTTAAAGTAAAAAAGCTTAAAGGCTAAACAAAAAGCATTCTGAAGCTGATACCATTCTTCTCTAATTTCTTGCCAATAACAATAGCCTATTCTAATTTCTCACTGCAACAATGCCTTGCTTTAGCTAAATATAATTCATATCACTTACCCGCTCTTCGTAAGAAACAGCAGTTATTTTTCCTAGCAGTACTCTTCCTAAATTCATCTTCACTTAATATGGAAAAAGCATTTCCTCAACACGTCGGCTTCTCAAAGCTTAAACTAAAAAATTCAACGCTGTTCCATGCCTGTACATGCCAGTAAAGTTTAAAGGCATTTCGTATGAAGTTCTATTTTACTCCCTTTATGTTACCAATAGCAACAGGCCAATGCAGGAAGCTGTGGTTCGTCAGGGATTCAGATTAGATCTCAATTATCTCTCACCAGAAAAGCTCGATCATTTTATATAAATCATGCTGATTGTATTTTAGAACGTTTCCTATAACAAATCAGGAAAATAAAACGACGCTGAAGCTTGTGATAGTCCTGTATTCAATAAAACAGATTTCCAAGACAGTTTCCAAAAAAACACTAGTTAATCACCCTAGCATTAGTTACAGAAACATTTACATAGTAAACCACTATTTTCAGAGCTTTACATAATGCAAGCCAGAACAAAACAGGACCTCAAATGGTCCATCCTGCTTAACTTTTCAGTGGTTAACACTATAAGCTGCACAAATAATCCGCAATACAAGGAGACTTGGCGTTTTTCATTAAACCTAGGGGTAGCCTCTTGTCACTAAAGACAAAGTTCTTCTTTCAGAAAGCAACTGCTGTTCTGCCCTCCCTCCCTCACAACCTGAACCTGTGCTCAGCTGATGTCAAGAGAGTTCTGTGCACAGAGCCTCAGGAACAGAGAGCAAAATAGGCTCCTTGCAATGTGAGAGGGAAGTGCAATTCACTTGCCTGTGGCAGCAGTGTCTTCAAGAGACTCTATATGGAAAGTACAGCATTTCAGGAAGTTTGGTGCTGTCCACAACAGTGATGGTACCTAAAGCATTCCCTGCTGTTACTTTTAAAGCAATCAGAACACAATTTTCTGCTAAAAAGAAACACCTGAATTGCAAACCAGGAGTGATTAGTGGGGGCATTTTTATGCTAGTGGGATGTCCTTAAACCCTAGGTGGACGTTAGTAGTCATTCAGGAAAGAGGAACTTTCTCCCTTGTTCAGTGAAGCATGTGGAATCCCCCACATCCACACAGTTCCTGTGTTGAGCCTCTAATGTACAAACAACCCTGTGAAGGAGGCAAATATTACTTGGAACTTCTTATAAAAAGAGAAAATGAGGAAAGAGAGGAGCCTTTACTCAGTATTCCATACTGAGACTGACTTGCAACAGCCAGTATGTGAAAGTCTGCACATCTTCCCATTTTTGCATTTAGGAAGAAGAGACTTGGTTAACAGAAAAACCTCAATCTTCTCAATTTAATTTACAAGGATCAGAGGAGAAATTTAATTCAGTTGCAGACGAAGCCTATTTTAACTAGAATTTTAGTGGCATAAGCCAATTGCTGTGATGGACAGTTAATTTTTTGATTGATTACTTGTTTGAATAGGCACACCACTCCAGTAATGAATGTTCCTACAAGTATTTAATACCATGACAAAATACAATGGAAACAAATGGGTGGGTAGACAGGAAGAAATGTGTTTTAAAAATTACAAATTACACCCTCCATTACTCCAGGATTTCAGAAGCAAGTGCCCTACAATACTTGAACAAACGAACAGTTTTACTGTGTGGATAAGTATTCAAAATGTAAAACTTCAGAAAGAAAAAAATGCCATAGTTGTTTAAATATTGAATTTTGTTTGACACTAAACCAAGTGGGATGCAGAATGTATTTTCATTGTCAATACTTTAACCAAATAGCAAGACCATTACAAACAGTCAGGTGCATAATGATCCTTACAATGGATGAGTAAAAACCACAAATGGATCAGAAACACTTGAAGAACTTTCGTGAGAACACCCCTTTGGGGTAACACTAAAGAGGACTTTCATCAATAGCACTTACTCAACACTCAGCCTAAATCCTCTAGGAATCACCTAGAAAGACCAAAAGCACTAGTACAATTTTAACAGGTGAGAATGTTACCCATAAGGAGTAAGAGGAAAATACCCCACATGCAACAACGGGGTGTAGCTGCAAGACCAGCAGCTCACTGGAGCAACTGCAGTGAACGCTGTTGGGAACACTGTGGGTGGGCAGTGTTTTACACATTCCAGGCACTCACCCTCAGCATTATAAACCCAATAATCCCTTCATTTAAACAGACATTTAGAACTGTTGATTTTGTTTCACTGAACTAAGCATTGCACATCCACGTTTTTTCCACACAGCGACTCCACTAACACTGAAAAATAACCTCGACCAATTAGACAGTAGCAGTTAATGATCATGGCTATGAAGTGTTATGTGGCACTGAAAGCTCTTTAAAAAATTCGTATCCCTCTACATTTTCACAGCTTATTTCAGCAGCTACAGATATAAAATCTTGTGATTTTGTGTAGCATATTTGAAAATCAGGCAGGCAAGTCAGAGGTCAAAGGTCAAAAGCAGAAGGAATGTTAATTTCCAAAGCTATTAATGGAAAGTGTTAAAATATGGTACAACAGCTTTAAAAGCCTTACTCGGATACACCAAAGATGACATTTGTAAACCCACATCCATCTGCTTAGAAACTAAACTGTGGGAAGGGGTAGTGACCCCAGATAAGGTTGATCTGGTTTTCTCTCCTACCCTGCCTCCACTTCCTGCTCATATTTTCTTTTGTACATTTGTTTTCAGAGCTGAAAAAGTTGAAGAGAAAGACAGAATGACAGGGAGCCTGGGTAAGTTTTAACTTGTCGAAAGATGAACAGGATTTATTATATCCCTGACTCCTAAAAGAAGAAAACACACACAAAAACCACCAGGCAACCAGAAAGAGGCAATCCCCTACATCAGCTCCTCATCAATCCAGAGTCCTAAATTAAATGTAAGATTGGCAGAATGCACCACCAAAAATCTTAAATCTCATCAAGTATTGATTTTTTTTCATTATGTAATATTAAAGTAACAACTACTTGCATGACAGCCACAAGTTAAGAATATGATTTAGCTCGCTGACCCCAGTTACTGAAATAAAAAGCAGGAGCATCAAGAAGCCTACACATAAATTAAGAAAACCATGCCATAAAATAAGAATTTTTCCCCCTAATTTTCCAAATTTTCTGTAATCTGTCTAAATATATTTTTGTCAATGATTTGTTAGCTACTCAACAATAAACAGACCCCATATGTGCTATTGATGAGAAGAGGAAAGATTCTCTCATTTAGAACATTGTGGATTCCCTCTATGAATTTTGCAATAAGAGTCCTTCCTATTCCAGTGCAATATTAACAAAAAAATATTTCTAAGCCAAACTAGCTGGAACTTGCTCGTGTATAAATAACTGAAGTAGAAGCTGCCTTGTCAGACACTGAGACTTCCCCTACAGTAAATCCCACGAAGCAAAGGGAATGATGCAAAGCTCTGCTCCGAGTGCCCTCTGCTGTCTGCGGCGCTGCTCAGACTCCCGTGCACGTTTTCAAGGGCTAAGCTCAAGGTTTGCCATCCAGAAATCCACTCTAAAAACAAATATTGGGTTCTACAAGCCATATTTTAAACTTTGGAAAACAATTCTACAGGACTGAAAAAGGAAAATAAAAAAATACAGTTTTTCAAAAATGCCTGTAAACAATTCCTATTTTTATTTTCCCCTTCTGTCAATAAACATTTTAAGACAACTGAATTCTCCCCACTAATAAAAGCAGGCAGAAAGAGCATAACTTGCCCATGCCGATGGAAGGTAACTTGCAGTCCAACAGTAAATTAAACTCAAACTCCATATTAAAGAGGATATGATTAAGTGACATATCACTGAAACACATTTAGTCACTTCTGAATTTCCTACTACTGCAGACGTAGCCCCTAAAAATTAATGGATTTTGAGGGAATCAATGTAAAAGTGAGCATGAAAACTACTATATTTTAAGTAAATCGTGCATATAGTATCTTCCTATGCTTTGAAATGATTTATTTTCCTCTTCATTTTAAAATATGAAAATTTTGCTGCCATACTTTTAGCATTTAAAACAGTTTTATTCTACGATAAACAGACATAAAGAATAAGACTATAATGTCAAAATTTATTAATACAGCTAGGACACTTACTTGCAAAATACGAGTTTTCTGAGCAAGAAGAAGCCAAAACTGATCTAAGTGTCTACACCTCAGAAATTTTGTATTCTATAAATACCTTACATTTATTTTCAGTTATTTTAATAACTCATACCATCTGGATTATGTTTTATTGGATAAATATCCAGCTGGAAGAAGAAAAATCGCTTTAGCTGCACAACTTTAGAAAATGCACTCTAACAATTAAAAGGTAACATATCTGTAACGACATCTGTGCTTTACGGAAACACGTGCAAGTATAATAAAAATTAAGTGAAAGATTTATAAAAAAACTTAGAGAAATATCTGTATATCTACTACACTCATTTTAAAAACAATACAATGCTGTGAAAGAATTTTAAACATGGCTATAAAAAGTATGTATTCTTAATTTCATAACAGAGCTTATATAGAAAGTCAACTTAAATACTTATACTTACGAACTTTGTCTCTTTAAAACCTCAATGAATCCTTAGAAGCATAATTTAGCATATTTCACTGCAAGATTTCTTAGCTCGGAAGACTACTCATTAAACCATATTCCTGTTTTCTGCTCGCTTTAGACAAACAAAACTTTATACTTACAGACACTTGACTATCAGTAAAAGTTTTCTCCATGTATAAATAGTTTAATATCTCATTGTTAAGAAACAGTCCCTTCAACTTTATTATTATGCTCTTTCTGAACACATATTTACTTCTTCCAGAGTCCAGCAAAAAAATGAGGCTTCTCTATCTGCTGCCCTATCAACACCTCTCCCATTCTCCTCCCTCCCCAGCACATTCCCCGCCCTCAGTACTGGTTCTGTATCTTCTCATCAAAAGGAACAGGCAGCTTTCAAAATGGTGTTTAGGCAGGTCCTGTGTAACAATAAAGCTTCTGTAAAGACAACAGCACTGCTGAGGAATCTGCTAATGTAAAATACATTCACTGAGGGCCTACAGGACTCTGTTGTAAAGGTTTGTCCAAACTTGTTTAAGCATTGAGTCAACATCGCTTTCTCATCCAAAGTATTCTCTTTTTTTAATACATTCCCCTTTGATGAGCATATTACCAGAATGAACTGTCACCAATCTCTACTACAAATAATTAAAATATAATTTAAAATACTTTTAAAAAATATTGCTAAAACACATAAGACTCACAGCAAATTTCTAGCAGTTTCTGGCATGTATGTACGTGTCTCTCGGTGTGATTACAATCACATGTATGCATATTGTGCAACCTGCCTCATCCTACCAAAACTCTCCGTGTTCTTGTGAGTAAGCAGAGCATTGGCATTTACAAGGATCGTGTTCCAAGCGAAACATTACTCTCGTAATTTTCAGTACCACGCCTACTCTCCAGACAGACCCACAATATCTGCACAGTTTCAGAAAGAAATGCATGCACTTTCTGCCCAACAGTAATCCTTATATATCATTATTCAGCAGTAACTTGGTCCAGAGGGAAGCTGAGGATGGGATTTTTACTGTAGTTTTCAAGCTTTAGAAGTACTGGTGAAATGTTTTAATCATTTAGTAGTGAATAAAAAGCAGTAGTAAATAAATAAAAAGCATGTAGTAGAAGCTATAGGTGATTCCTTTTTATTCTTTTTTTTTTTAAACATCACTGGATGGATAAATGCATGAAGACAGTGACAAATAAGTGGTACGATCTCCTACCCAAAATCCCAGCCGTTTAAGCATGAGAGACAATCAGAAACAATCTGCAGATGCTATCATTTGTGCCCTATGTATTCTGTGATTATGCTCTAGAAATACCAATTCAGTTCATTCAATAAAGCCTTAATTCATTCCCTAACATCATCCAGGTCTCATCGCAAAGCAAAAGTCCCTCCTTAATTACTATTTTGTCATGTGACGTGACATAAAGACATACCGGGTAACAGGAAGAGCAGCGAGGGAGGGCAGGGACAGAGAGGCACCAAACCAGTCACGCAGTTCCTCATTCCCACCCAGGAGCTGCCTGGACAATCTCTTCTGCAGCAGCAGCAGCAGCTCTCGGCAGGGCAGCAGCCAGAGCCACCTCCCACAGCGCTGCAGCACAAGCAGGGAAGGCTCCCGGTGCCCAGGGCAGGCACCCAGCACCTTCACAACAGCCTTACACCACGGGAAAGGCAGCACAGCTTCCTGTGCCAAGAGGACACCCACAGTCCCACAGCCAAGCAGAGGCACTGGCCACCCTCACATCTGGGAACATGAGCAGTTCAGAGCATGGGCTCATCAAACTCAGTGTTACGTTTCCAGAAGTGGCCACACATGGAAGTCTACCAGCAAGCAGCACAGGGCACCCTATCAGACATTTCCCTGATTACAACCTCCCAGACTCCAGGTATTTTTAGTTCAAGAGATTTCCTGAACCTGGCATGGCTTGTCTCCTTACTAATCCCCAGTGGCTCTCTGTTCCAAATCCTTGTCCACTTTCCCTCCAGGACATGCAAATTTCTTGCATCCACAGCACTCAGTGGTGAGGCATCCCGCAGACCGACTCACCTCCTACATGAACAATCATGTTCTCCTGTTTGTTTTGCTCCTGGCTCCAGCTATCTTTAATTAATGGTACCAACTTCTTGTCCCGAAGGAGAGAGTGAGCAGTCAAACCCAACTACTTTTCCTATGCCACCCATGATTTTCCAATCTTTCTTACACCTTTCGAAATCTTTTCTTCTCCTAATACATCAGACCATTTTAAAATAAAGAGACCAGGTATGGAAAAACAAACCACAGGTGTATGCAATGGAATCATCTATTCCCTCTGTAATAATCCATAATACAGGATTTTGCTTCATTGCTACTGTACTGAGCTGTTGTTTACATGCAACTCTCCCTTATAACTCAAAAGACCTCACTTCTGAGAAGTCTGCTGAGAAACACATATATCATTTGTTATATGAACTTTAGGCTATTTTGCCTCATTTGTATTACTTTACATTAATCTGCATATATTTTCATCTGCCATTTTGTTGCTCAGTCATTCAGTCTTATAAAAGCAGCCTGGTCTCATCTTCAGAGACTGCTCTTGTCCTTATTACCTGGAGTAACTTCACCTCACTGCTCACCTTCTTGGGAGGAGCTTTAAAAGATGCCCTTGAATCAACAAATGTATTAAAAGAAACTGCAGCAAGGACCAGCCTAAAGCAGCAAATAATTCTGCATTTTAGAAACAGACCCCAGTGCAGTAATAGTAGCATTGTTCTGCCTTAATGTCACATGCCTCAGACCCAGAAGAGGGAACAGTTTAAGTTCAAAGAAAGTGAGCCCAATTTTAGAAGAGTGCTAGGTTAGGGAGAAAGACACCTCTGAGAGGTTGCCAACCTACCAAGAGCTCCACTTGTGTGAGCATGAACTGTTCTGTCACGGCTCAAGGAAACCAGAACCAAAAAATGCCAAAGCCCAATACCTTGTATTGTTCATGTAAGGAATACAAACCCCCTGTAGCTGTAGCTGGTTACTTGAATTTGCTCGCCCTGGCTAATCCTTGTAGTTCCACAAACTGCAGAGGTATTTACAGCCTGTGTCCCTTTAATGACATGTCTTAAGAGTACTGGCTACTACAAGGAGATGAATTTATGCAGAATACAAGTTTGTCTCTAGTCCCTGAAAGCACATATCGTGTCTCTGGTTCTGTGGCAGAAATGGGCTTGCGTTGAAGAGCCAAGCCTGGAGGTGGTAAGCCTTGGACAGCACTTGAGTGGCAGGGTCAGACAATCTACTGACTGCCTCCTCAAAAAGAAATTTCTCCATTCAGTGCCAACTGCCTTTGCACATATGGGGACCAAACTCCCTGCAGAATCCATCCTAGGCAACACTGTTGGTTTCTTCTTAAGCACCACAGCATGGGGTGAGCTCTGCCGTGATGAGCACTGCCATATGCACCTCACAAAAAAAGCAGATATGAGATCCAGCTCTCAGCACATTCTCTGACTACTCTGCTTTTTACAGGCAAATTTACAGGGCAAATTCCTCTGGAATATGAAGTAAAGAAAATAACCCAAAAGCAGGAGAAAACAGTTACTGAGGGATGGTCATTTTACCAATTGCAGTAACAGAAAATAAATTTCATTATTCTCAGTGTCCAGGGAAAAAAAATCACAGTTTCACTCTGGATTGTATCTAGAAATAAGTATCTCAAATTCACAATAAAGAGGTTGCACACAACTGTATTCATCTGTTGATCAACCCACCTTTGTCAGATACTTTACAAAACAGTGTGAGGAGCACAAGAACTTTCCATGAAAAGGTCTATAAATAAAAACTTAAGAGCAGATAGTAACAAGCTTCTAAAAGTTATGGTATAGTATAAAATACCAGCAAAAGCTTAACAGTAATGCTAGTGTAGAAGAAATGTAGAAGAAATCTGTGAAGAAAAATGAAATGTATACTATTAGCATGGTGCTTCCTTCTTCAAAGAGTAACAACAGATATAACTGAAGTACCTGGTAAGATCCCACATGCCAAAGTAAAAGCCTGAAGATGATGCTCTAGAGAACACTGGAGAGTCTAAAATTCTTAACAGAGCAGTCTAGAGATCTAAGTGTGAAACCACAGGATGCTGCTGGACAGTGTGACAGTCCTGACAGTGCAATCCCCGCCTGCCCCCGTGTCCTGGCAGTGGTTCACTTACCAGCACAGCTGTGTGGCCTCTGTGCAGCCCAGCAAGTGAACAACTCCAACCAGGACTGTACCAGCCCAGGGTCTGAACAGAGCAGGAGAATGCCTGGCACAAACCCCTGGATGCTTTTAATGTCTTACTGATCAGCTCCGTGACCACATCAGTAATTCAAGGTAAAAACATCAATGTGTAATGTCATTAACTAATTTACACTATTTAAATCTAGATATCATGGTTCAGCAAGAGGGTTTGAGCAAGCATAGCAAGGGACTCTGAAATCACTAAGCACACCTCTCACTGTTCCAGAAGCTGACCCCTGGTGCAAAGGGATAAGAGAAACAAGAACCTCGTCTGTGGGCACAGATCCATGAGGCTTCCAACACAGCAGCATCAGGGGCTGCTCAGTGTTAGCACTCAGACTTCAGAATATCTGTATTTGAGACTGGATTAAGCCTTTAAGAACTCATTATCAGCATGCTAAAAATACAGTACTGCCTTTTACATACAAAAATGGAGATTTTCTCATGTATGCACTGTTATTGCACAACAGGCCTTTCCCCCACTCTCATGAAGGCTGACAGAAAAAATGCCAATTGGTTGATTATATCTTAGATAAATTTAGAACAAAATATTGCCAAAGATGCAATACCTAAAGGGGGTATACAGTGGAACACATATATACTGGCAGTCCATGGCAAGCTGTCATAGCTTTAACAAATTGGTGAAATCTGAGACAAAACTACACATTCTTTTCAAATTTTAAATGCACTATTGTAAGCTGAGAATGAAGAGGCCTCTTGACTTAAATCATGTACTTCTACTCGCCATAGTGGTGATGTTGTGGCCATTGTGATGATCCAAGAACATCAGTAAAGCAACCTCTGCAGGGAGAGTTAATACTTTTTATTAAATCATATGAGAGGGTGGGAAAAGTTTGGGGCATGTTTAGATCTTCTTGTCTGATTTTCCTAGTATACAAGTTGGTCTAATAGAAGCTATTATCTCCCTGTGTAAGCTTTGTCTGATTATTTAAATCAGTCAAACAAAAACAGGTACCCACTTAAAAACTCCTTATTAAGTCAAATGAGCATTTAGGGGGTTTTGCCACCCACAGATGGCAAAGCTAATATCCAGCAGAGACATGTCATTCATTAGTATAAAAACCTCATACCAAAGAGATGTGTTGTATGCTTTCAATTTGTAGATGAAATGCAAAAAGAAGTTGATTCAGTAGAATTAACAAAACAGAAAAAAAAACCAAGCACTATTATATATAATAACACCTAATAATACTACATTGTTGATGGTTATAATTAAGATGGAACATTCTAACAAAAGTCCTCACACTGATTTTTAAAAAGAAAACAGATACATTCCAGCTTTGAAAACATTACTAAAGTCTAGAAATTTGATAGAACAAATGTTGTTTATCATATACAATATAGCTTTAAGGTTTCCAAAACAGGATGAGAACAAGAAGAAAAGCTGCAACAGCCATCTTTTCTTATCCTGATATTTAGTTAAAAGAATTAAATCATCTTTAATTTAAAAAATACCTCTTCATTAAATGATTATTTAACAATACTTAAAGAACTTGACACTTGTTTCCCTAAGAGATTATGTCTCTCATTATACTACTCTGCCCTATTTTTAACCACAGAGAAATACCAAAAGTACAAGTAACAAAATGATTTTCAGGAAAAAACAGCTTCAAATGTTCTTCTTGGTGAGGAGGAACCTACATTTTTTGACCTCAAGAAAATACTGCAAGGTTCCCCCATTTTTACAGACTTCAAGAAAAATTAAAAGATAAGTGGAATGGGCTACATTTGAAAGTGTTACAGAATCTGTTTCCAAAACTGTTGATGAGCAAAAGAATTCCAATTATTGTGGCTAAGGTAAATTTTTTACATAGGCAGTGTTCTACTGTCTGCAGTCTCACAGAAACACCTTTCATGTGTTTATAAATTTATAAACATCTTTTCCAGAACTGAATTGTGCAAGAGGATGAGAGTAATGGCATTCACCTACAGGGAAGAAAAGTGGGAAGAAAGATAGGATCATGCCCTCTCATTAAGCCAAATATTAAATAATTATAAGGTCCTTGTAGCTTAACTTATACCTTGAAAATATGAAGCAGCAAATATGCTAAAAAGTAAAACTGGTGCAAATCACAGAATGTTAACGTGGTTGTTAGTGGACACTATTTCATAACAACAAATTATTCACATAGGAAAATGTATTGCTAGATAAAAGATAAATCTGTTCTTAACAAAACCATATTTCTTGTAATTTAATAAAGAAAAATTTCTAAATACATTTCTTGTGAAAAGAACATGACTGAGGCACATACTAGACATACTCATTTTCTGAATTCAATTTACAGGATAATTAATCACAATCAGCCCTGCTGTGAGCAAGCACAATTTCCAGAATTCAGAAATAAAATTGTGCCTTTTCTGTTTTGTGAGACATTTTCCCTACCACAATTACAGCATAACTGCACATTAATTTTGCACTCTCATCCCTTTTTGATCCCTGCATATTTAAAATAATCTTGTATACAAGTTCTATTAGTAAAAACAGCACCTACACATTAATCCTACAAACTTGTCTGTTTTTTTCTACGTATAATACAGCTTCTGCAGGTAAGAGGAAACTGCTTAAGGAGGGGCAACTGTATCATTGATTCTAACCTTGTAAAAATTCTGACTTTGCATGTATAGCCAGATGTAATCTAACAATTTAAAATAAAAAGTGACATTTTCTCATGAAATCATGTTTTTCTTTATTAAAATATCTATGAATATGCTGTATTCTTGGACAGACCTTTTTAAAAATAAATAAATAACAAATTGCAAAGAAATCGCGCCACCTTATGGCAGCAGTCAGCAACAATGACAGCTGGTACTTCACACACTGTTCATACTTAACAAAAAATCCAAATACAGCCTTTTTAGACCTGTAAGCAATGAACAGTGTTCAGCAAATGCCCATAAAAGCAACTCCGTGGAACCTACTTACACTGCTCAATTTAGAAGATTAATTTGAATGCCAGCAGGAATCAAACCCACAAATACTCAGAGAAGCATATTAACTTCCAAACTTCATGTCTGAATAATTACCTAATCCATTCTGCTAAGATAACTGGAAAGAACACAAAAGCAAGCAAGTAGCCTATACAATACAATCATGGTCATTATTCCAAAGGTGGAGTCTCTAAGAATTTCCTGCTATTGTTATTTCCTCTTCCACCAACCCTAAATAGATGGCCTGAAATAAACTAAACATGTACCAACAACATTGTGTTCTACTACATTTAGTGTAAGAGTATTTGGGACAAGTGCTGAAGCAGCAGTGTTAAAGTTTGAACCAAAATTAAAATACCCCAACAGCATTTTTATTTTGACATACAAAGCTTTTGAAATTCTTCTCTGGATTGCTGTTTCTCCTGGTGGATGGGATATCCAGGATTTCATTCTCTTACAGCATGCAGAGTGAAAAAAAGATTTTCAAAGTGAAAAGAAGTAGTTGGACAGAGAACAGTCCACACCCACATAGCTACATGTACTAAGGGCTTTCATCCAAATAGAGGTTTCAATACAGACCATTCCTTTGTCCAATTCATACTGTGAACTAGAATGAAAGTTTTCCCTTCCAAAGTAACTGCAGTAACAATGAGGACATTGGGACACAGATCGATTCTTAATTCTTCCTGATGGTGCTACTCTGTTTACATTCAGTAACAAATACCAACTAGGACATAATGTGAGGAAAAAAAAGAGCTTTTAGGCCAGTAACTATGATATCTTTCCAAAATTAATGGAAAGGCCCAAGTGCCTATTTTAATGAATATTTATGCAATGTAAAATGGCTCCAACAACAGAAATTAAATTTTGTTCTTGATGTTTAAAACACTCAAAACACAAGATGTGCAAAAAACCTGCATGAAATTTCAATCTAGAAGACAGTGGAATGAACCATGTTTTTCCTGTTGCATGTGAATTACTGGCACTAGATTCTTTGGTATTCTGAGGGAATTCGCTCTTACTGCAATCAGAAATTCTCTCAAAACCAGTGATATACAGCAGCAAGCTTTTTCAATTTAGAAAAACCACCATTTTCTGATTAAGAAAGATGTGCTAGACGGTTCCCAAACCTCTATATACAGAAGCTCTTGCTGTGTTTAAGTTATGCACTTACTTATTACTGTATTAAAGTTGTGAGCGCAAAAAAATGAAAAAGTATTTCCCCTGACTAGAAGAAAAAGCAAGACACTTAAAAACTTCAGGCAACATAGAAACAGACCACTATGAAAAACAGAAAAATCAAAAAACATCCGAGAAATAAGTAATTACAGTTCCTACCTTCATTCCCTAAGCATACCAGAAGCTCCTCCATATATTCTGCTCCCCAAAAAATCCACTGCACTGAGCTCCCTTCTCCTTTAGTTCAGAGTCAGTGAAATGCCATTCTTCCTACATTTTCCCACAGAGCAGAAAACTCAGGAGTGTCTCCTTCTTTCCTCCTCCCATCTCAAACACTTTTTAAACACCTCCTTCCCATTTTGAGGGCTCAGTGTGCCACATTCCCTCCCATGCTGAAGAGTGGTGTAATATGTATTCCATGGCTCTTGTGCCAAGAGCTCTGCACAGAATTTGTTTCTCCCCCATCACCAGCCTTCCTCCAAAGAAGCACAGTAAAAGGGTAAGGGAAGAATCTGTCCACACAGCTTCCCATCACTGGAGGTCAGGTTTTCCTGAGGAGGCACACTAGCAGAGAAGATATAATGAAGCCATATTCCTACAGGTGGCTCCTACAGCAGAACAGGAGGATGGCTTTTCATTCCTTGTTTTCACCAAAACCAATAGGGTTTGGCCACTGAGAGCCAGGCATCAGCTGATGTTACACCAGATGTAAAATAGCATCAAACAAACAAAACCAGAATATGATGAACATTTGATTTTTCTATATATCATGATACATTCATTTCTGAGACATTATGAACATTTTGATCAGCAAAAGTGTATTGTTTGTATTTACACTGGACCAAGTGTGATAGGAAAGATAAAGTCAGAATTCCACACAGAAAGAATGGCCACTGCTGGCACCAATGTAACCTATTAAAGACATATTGATAGACAGGTTGATACCTCAAATCTGTATTCCTCTCACAAAAATATTGTATGATAGTAAGTAACTTTATTACACTAACATATTACTGACTTTCTTTCAGTAATTACCAGCATTACCTAGTGTAAGCTCTCTAATACTCACTTCTAAATTTTAAGTGAAAGTTAATTACCTCCAGGTCATCCAGAGAGCGAGTAATACTAAAGCGCTTAGATCTTCCAAATGATCTTCGAGCAGAAGAACGTGGGGGAGGAGCCTGATTTAATCCCATTGAATGTCCAAATTTTGCACCCTATACAAAACAGAAAATACACATTAATTTACTTCTTTAATTTTAGTACGCTGCTGATCACAGTGACAACATCCTAAATTTTAAGGAAATGGATTTGTAAACCTGTAACAGGACCAAAGTTTCAAAACAAGTGGGTTGTTTGCCATGCCCCTGTAAAATCACATACTAAAATTCAGTAAAGTTGACTTTTCCAATCTCAAGTCACATGTCTTAAACGTTCAGCATTAAGTTACTGTATAAACATGAGTCATCAGTTAGGTTGCTAAAACGTACCCAGGATATATGCTCCTAATAAAAGCAATATGATCCTAACTCTACTGTCTTGACTGGAAACTATTTAACTACAAAATATTTGGATTTTCAATAGGAAATTTCCATCCTAGAGATCATCTCACCCAGCTTCTGTTGGAATGTTTCTCCACATTTTTAAAAAATCTTACTTTGTCTACTCTTTTTTTAAAGCCTTGGTACTGCAAAGTCCAACTTCTTAAATCACACAGTACAAAATTGTAGCAACTTTTGTTCTGAGGAAAGCAACTACCTCACTTGGATGTTCCATTACTTGAATTGGTGCTGCAGTAATTAAATCTAATGGTTTACTCTTGTACCCCTAATCATGCTCTTTCTCCTTAAAAAATCACCAGATGTCAGTTAAGCTACTCAGCATGTACATATCAAGTTTATGCCAAATGGCAAAGTGTAAGCTTAAACCTAAAATTAGGCACATAGTCAGTGACTGGTGCTAAGCAGATGTACATAAACTTACTACATTACAAAATCTTGTGATTATGTGCCTGAAACTTTGGATTCCCTTCACTGTAATATTCAGTGTGGGGTAAATTCCTCCCTGTTTACTGATCTTTTTTGCTTTAGAAAATAAAAGACTTTAAATCAGAGCAAATTCCCTTCTGTTTCATGTCAGCATCTTTCTTCATTATAGTAAGCTTAAAAATATATTTATTAGTACTTTTATAATTGCTCATTTGGCAGATTTGTAATATTTATTAAATTTCCTATTTGTGTTCATTTCTTCCTTTGGGCAAGTTTCTGTGCTCTGAGTTCTGAAATATTTTGGTCTCCCTTTGATCACTCATTGGAAAGTCTGTACATGTCACATTAATCAAAAGAACAACCACGAATTTCGCATCCTCATAACCTCATGCCAGCAACCACTCATACAAAGCAGAGGAGAGCAGCCAGAGCATTATACAGCCTCAGAGAGGTCTGCCTGTTTGCTAATTCCCATAGAGACAACACTGTTTTATAGCAACTGGGCTCTGGCCATCACCAGTGCTATCACCAGATTCTGTTTACAAGCTCGAAGAATTGTCAAGACAAAACAGGAATCTGGATCCAAAGTATGCAGCAGGGCTCATCCCCTCAGCAGGCTTGAGAGTCCAACTTCATTCAGTGGTAAAAGTGATCCATTTTTCTATGAAATCTCTTTCCCTCCCAATTTTCAATTTACTAAGAGGTTTTTTAATTGGCTGAGAATTAAACTGGGCAAGTTCTGCCTCTGCCAAAGAAAACTGGAAATCTGGTAACCAGAGATTAGCTTCCAAGGTTTTTAGAGAGCATTTAAAAGTGCCATATAAACAAGCCAAGATGGTTTTTGCTAAATGATCAAATAAATGCAAAGAGAGGAAAATTGCTCTCTGTAAATGTTGACAAGTAACACCCGATGGAATGAGGAAAGCTCCTGACTTTTTGAGCATCTTTTTGAGCAACTTCTTAAGTCATCTGTTCATCCAGGCAGGTACTGCTGAGGTGGTTCAGACCTGCATCACCCCTTACAGCCACACCAGCCTCTCCTGTCTGAATGGAATGCTTACACCTGCTGCAGAAATCTGTGCCACACACTGAGCTTTACCTCAACCCCTGACTGAATTCAGCAATATCCACTGCTGGTGCTGCACAGCTGATTAAAACATTAACAATATGTTTATTTTAAAACAACATGAATATGTGTGTACAGCTTTTCAATTTCACCACTATTCAAGGACAACCACACTAGTTCTGCTTTTTTTTTTATTTTTAATCTGAGAATTTGTGATAAAGCAATCAGATTACCAACGACTCCACAAATTAATGTCATCATTAGTGTGAGTACAACTGGTACTTTTAAACTAATGAAACAGTTACACAGTATGGATGCTTAATGGTCTTTGATGTGTTTCTTAAAAGCAGATGCATCCCTCAGAGAACTTCATCTTCCATTGAAAATAAAATGGTGAAAGAAAAAAGATGAAAAACTGGCAGACACATCTATTCATAATAATGAATACAATTCACTTTTCATTCTATTTCAGCCCCAAAAAAGAATATGAACTTTACAGTATTTGTTTAAATAGTAGAGACTGACATATATGATTCTGGGAGATTAATACAAGCACCTAGAGATCATGCACTCAAAAAATTCTTGAAACTGTAACATTACAAATTGAAGGAAGAGGAACCAACTGCCTAAAGACAAATCTAATTAGATTCCATTGAGAAGCAGATTCTAGATAAGATTAATTATCACCAGATGCCCCATTTTGGAAGTAAATGCTGCTTACCTATTTGTGGTCAGAAACATAACAAAGAGAAAGAGGGAGAGTGGACAAAAACCACTTGTAAATTGTGTGGTATTAGAAAAGAGAAAGTAAATTAGTATCCAATCAAAGTTTTCATTTATGGTTATTGACATTCTTATGAAAAACTGACTACTGGGTCCTGGGTGGAACAGTAAAAAACAGGTGAAAAAAAGACACTGAGAACAAAACAATGCTCAAGCAATGATCACAAAATATAAAAATGCACTGAGCTAACCATTTCCCCAACCCCTATGGATAACAATTGCAATTAAGAAAATGTTTTCAACTGACAAAAATCTCTTCCTTGCTCTGAAAAATCAATTTAATTATCTAGGAAATTATGGAAGGCATTACTGAAAAAACTAAAAAGATTGCAATTCACAAGCATTTAATTTCCTGGGAAGTCTCCCTTTTCATCTTTTCTTGACTCTATTCCAGACATTCAGACTATGAAGGCAGACCTCCTTCTCCAGATCAATTAAAAAAATTGCTGTGCATAAACAGATGCTTACAAATAAGGAAAGAATCATACATCTTAAGCAAATAGCACCATTTTGGCAAATGTTTTTCATGGGACTCTGAAGAGCTGGAAATAAAAGCATCCATAACTTGAACAGAAAACAGCCCTTGAAAGTAGAGTGTACTAATCAGCACAGCTAAAGAAATAGGTGGCATTTGAGCACAGAGAGATTGTTAGTGCAATGACTGATATTAATGTCATTTTTGCAGTGTGTTAGACAAAAAGAAATTATCATACTCCTAAAAGACTTTATTACACTATTATGCAGATATTAAAAACCACTAAATTATCCACAAACTTCAGAACTATACATGTATGACCAACAAAATGGCCAGGTTGGAGCAACCTGGTCCAGTGGGATGTGTCCCTGCCTTTGGCAGAGAGCTTGGAACAAGATGATCCTAAGGTCCCTTCCAACCCAAAACACTCTATGAAAAATATTCTGTTTCATCCTGTTAGCTGCCAAACTAAAACACTGAAATTTGCTGCAGGAACATTAGGCTGGAGGGTTGTTTGTTTGGTTTTTTTAATACAGATTGCCTATAAGCCCTGGAATTTATTATCCTACCTAGAAGATTCTCTTCCAAAAGCAGTGTTGTTAAACCCATAAAAGAAAACTCCGAAAGTATCTAAATAGTCAAGGAAATCTATGAAATGCTATCAGAGAACAGAATTATAAACTAAAGCCTACCTGACATTTCACTAAGTGCCTTCATTTAGAAATCTTAGGAATCCAGAAGCCCCAGGTGAAAAGCACAGAAATTTGTGAAAACAAGTTGATTAGTGAGAAGCATGTGCTACAGCAATACATCCTCACCTATTTGCAGTACTGATACCTGCAACCCTGCTACTACTACCTATTATGGTGAAAGTATAAAAGAGCATATCCCTAAAAGCCTTTACCCTGTTATGATTTGGCAGATGGAGAGGAAAAACAACAATGGATTAAAGGAATTAAAGTACTGATGCTCTAAAAAAATCCATTCCTTTTCCTACCCTTATAAAAAAGTAAAAATTAGAATGGATTGAAGTACCACCTAAATGTATAATCATAAAAGAAAAAGGACAATTAATGTGTCCGTGTCCTTTGTTTTTTTTAATAAATTAATAGATCATCCCTTTTTCTTAGACTAACAGGAAATGGCAAGTGCAAATATGACAAGGTTAGCACTGAAAACAGATCACCAGGGGAGGACTGATATAGCAGCACTTTGTGAATGTGTCCTAGTGACAACGGTTTCTGTCTGAGAACAAGAAAGATGTACAAGAAAAGTACAAACAAGAAAGTGGAAAATGTTGTACTTCATGTATTAGCAAGGCAGAGGGAGTGAAGAAGGACACGACTCATGTTAGACTGCAAACAGACAGAAAGAACAAAAAAGGATCCAATATACGACAATTTCCACAACTGTAATTATTTAAAGATAGAACAAAAAGGATGGGCTCTTAAAAGCATTTTTAACTGATAAACAAGTTAGGTAGCAGCTCCATATAAGATTTTTGGCAGCTGTGGCAGCTTAAGGGCTTTGCATGTACCTCTGACCACTCCTGCAAGCTCAGAAATTGCAGCAGGCTGTGCCCTCCTCTCCACTAACAGTAAACTAGAGTTTACAAAATGAAATAATCCTGTTTCCAAGGCACATCCACAGACAGCCATGCCAGCACCACTCATGATATTCACTGCCAACTCCGGCCTGAGCACAACAGGAGCTCTTTTAAGCTGGAACTACCAAAGAAATGCAATGTGAAACTAAGAGAGCCAATATGTGACTATGACCTGGAGCCTGAGAGCACCGAAGAAAGTCGATGAAACCTTATCAATTATTCAGAACACAAAGAAACCAAACACCTTTAGAAAACATCTTCATTGGCTTAAAGGAATTCCCATCTATAGCACAAGCTGTACCATGCTCCTTCATATTCCAGCAAATGCACTTATTGAGTGTAACTTTGTAACAAATTATCATATGTGACAGCATGAATTTTCCATTTTGTGCTAAGTAGTCTTTGTGCCTCTCTACAGTTTTTGTCTGGATATTACTAATAAATTTCCCCTCCTCTGGTACCAGTTCTAAAGCCGAAGGTGAAGGAAGGGGGTAGCAAGTAAGGACACAGGCAGCTACTTGAATATAAGAGACTAAGGAAGGGGGAAATTTTTGTTAGGAGTTCAGGCATCCCTGACAACAAAAAAATTCAGTGAGCTGGCAGCAGGAATCCAGAAAGGGGAGAAAAGGAGAAAGAAAAGAGCTGTGAGGCTTTAGGCCAGCTTTACAACTTGCAGCAAATTTAGTCTTTTCATGGAAAACACATTATAGTTTGGGAACTTCAGAGGAAACTAAAGGGACTAAATCTGATGTGACAGAGATTTTACCTGCTCTACAGAAGAGCAGCAAGAAGGAAAGGTAAAATATAAGGGAAGACAATCTAAAAATGTTTAACAAGCTCTGACAAGCCTGATCATCTACATTTATAGATCTATGCTTTCAAAACTGTTTCACAACAAAAGTTAATCTCACAAGATTTGAGTGAAATAGTTTTAAAAGTTTAAGTTTGATGAAAAAAAGCATAAGAAAGTAATTAAATGTCATGAACAAAGTTCTAGGAGCTCTAACACAAAAATATCATTACTGGTATGCACTAATTTTTAGAGAAAATGTTTTTCCTCCTGTTCAGGTGGAACAAGTACACTATCCTATGTCCTGGCCATTTAAGAGAATACAAAAGGACCATGCACATGCTATAATGGTCACACTGCTTGCCTCAATTTAAGGAGCTCAAATAATTAATTAATTAATTCAGCAGAATTTGGTACGTTCTATGTGTCACAGAAATTAATCATACTAACTACAAAATCACCAAATTTTAATTTATCCTATTTCCAGATACTGAAGCTTTTAAAAACTCTCACTGTTTTTAGGTTTCTTTCTATGACTTTGTATGGTAAAGCACATAGCCCTTTGGAACCCAGATACACTGACCATATAATTTGAAACTTCTGTGGATATCCAAAATTTGCCAAATTTAATCCTGGCTGTTGAGCCCCTCAGCAGAAGTGTCAGTATGAATAGGCAGTTCATCTTTTTAAAAAAATGGAGGTTTAAGACTTCAGAAAGAAAGTTCCTGATGCAGACATTTCTGAAAAGGGATGGGAAACAAGGATGCCACAATAATGCACATAAAGCACACAAAATCTCAAAAAATAGTGAAAGGATCACAAAAAAAAAAAAAAAAGCAGCTGATGCAAATATTATTCTGCCATCAACACTGGTCTCAAATCCTGCTCTGTACCATGTGGTTTTATCTTCCTCTCTTGTCCACTCCCACCCTAAGCATCCAATCTCCTGACTACTGACCACCCCCTGGAGCAGTGCAGAGCAGAGCAGGCCCTGACCCCCCTTTGCCCCTCATCCCACCTGCCAGCACCACGTGTCCCCCACCCAAAGCTGACAGTGAAACTCACAGTTCCTGTAAAATGACAGTCTGCTGGGCCTGAGAACAGAATGGATTAAAATATGGGATATGCTGGGTGAGTACTTCTCAGATTCTGAAAGAGACAAAGGAATCTGGGGGGAACTGGGAAAAGACCTGGCTGTGGTCCTGTCCCCTGGCCCATAACAGGAAGCAGCAAGTCCTGGGGTTCAGGTGTCTGTGCTGCTGGAGAGGGCTCCAGATGCTACGGCCAAAACCAGAATGAAGTGACACCCTGCAGGCTGCCCTGCTCTGGTGCCACCAGCATGGAGTGACAGCACCTCACAAAAGCAGATTAGGTGACAGAGGGCTAATTACAAAAGGTCTATCCTCATTCAAACTTTACTGTCAGCTTTTTAATTACACTGCATTTCCTGTAATTTTTTATTTTTTTTTGGTTGGGCTACACCAGGATGACAAAGATGCAAGTGCTGTATTCACCAGCGCCGATCAACAGATTTGATGACTTCTAATAATACTTCTTTACTGATCAGACGATAATGACACATTTCAGTCCCTTCTAACTATTACAATGGCATTTTAAATGCCAGTTTGGCCTGTGAGAGAATGTAGAATGAAGAATGTAAGATCTTTCATGTAAGATCTGTATGGACTTCGGGAAGACACAGAAAAGATATTTTCCTGACATGAACATCCAAGTAAATGAAATTTAATGTTTGTCTCCTGTACTAAGGATATTAGGCATAAAACAATGACCCATCTACACTTCAGTAGTATCCTAACCCCTTTACAAGAAAAAAAATAAAACCAAAACAAAACCAAAGAAACCCCAACAAATGTTGATGTTATTTATGCAGATTAAAAAGTAAGATCGTTTTTCCAGTATAACGAGATAAAAGTATCTTACAGAAGTTGGAAGCCTGGTAGTTGGAAATTGCAGAGGAGCAGAAAGACCTTACTACACTAAGGGAGAACGTGGAGAAAAAAATAAATACAGACATAACAACTGGTTTCAAATCATCTTGAACATTCGGTAGGCATTAGCTAGGAACATTAATTCAGTATAGTCAAATAATCAGTAACAATCAAAACTATGACCAAGAATCATCAGAAAAGAAAAAAACATCAGAAATAAGCCTTATTAATATATTGCCTGACCACACATTTTTAAAACTGCTTGTGACTCTGGTCAACCCATCTCAAAAACAGCATTACAGTTATGGAAAAACTTTTGCACGGGAGAAGACTAAGCTGACTTCTGATTGAAAAGTGATTGGTGGTTGAGGTTTAAAACAAAAATAACATCACTAAGAGAAAGTAAAGAGTAAAATTGTTAGTATTTCTCAGGACAAATATTAGCAGGTATGAAATGAAACTACAGATAAAATACAATTACGTGGTGTTTTCTTTCCACACTATTAAACTGCAGAATATATAAGTCAAGTGATTTCAGGAATGCCAAAAGTATAAGTTCAGGTAAGTTTTAGCAATTACATATTTGTTTTGTTTTGTTTTTTTTTTTTTTGTTGATTAAAGACCTTTATTCCATATGGATCTATTTCTTCTTCAGTGAAGAACTCGTATTTTACAACTCCTTTTTTCCTCTAAATCTTCTCAACTTCAAGGAATTCAGATTTTGGGGTTTTTTGTACAGACAATAACTTTATAATCTCCCATCTCAAAGCTTTTATGCTTATAGCATAAAAATTAAGCCATTTTTCATTATTTTAATTCATTCTATGCTAATTATTTTTTTCCATGCCATTTCCTTTCTAGTACACAAATTTGAAAAGAGGACATTTCACAAAAGTTGACATTGCTCTACAGACATTTATTGCTCAGATTTTAACTGATTTATTTTTCAGAGAAACACAGCCAGCATTATTTGGCTTTTTTATATGCTTTAAAGATCCTAGAATCGTTTAAGAAATAATTTTAGAAGATTACAATTCATATGAAAAGGCTGCATGAAATTAATAAATATTTAATTATTTTTCATTTTCTCAAAGCAAAAATCAGAGGACCTATTTCTTGTAGATGCCTCTTTGCCGATTAATTCACATTAGCACATTCTCAGATCTAGCTTGGTGTTTGGGATTTTTCTTGAGTTGTCTTTAAGGTATATAGGTAGATCTCAAATCAGATCAAAGTCTGTAATTCCAAAAGTTAACATTAAATTGTGCTGCCTAAGAATAGCAATCCAGATGCCATTAATTCTGCTTTAAAAACAGCTGTGGTAGAACAATTTAAGCTAGTGAGCAAACAGAATTCTAAAAGAAAGGGGAAAAAAGCATGTAATTATAAAACAAAAAACAAATATGGGAACCACAAAGCTTTGCCAACATTGTCTCTGCATCTAAAATATCTGCTTTACAGTTTGTTCATCATCCAGTCACCAACATTAAAAAACTGCAATATTTGGATCTGAAGCAAAGTACAGATTTTCACCACCAAAAAAAAAAAAAAATCATTTTGAACTTGAACAGAATATCTTTAACAGTAATATTGATTTGGAAACAAAGACAACTCTGAAGTAGTTACAGTGTTACAGTTGAACCTCTGATCAAAACAGAGTAACAATAATAGTTACCCAAGAAATAGATTAGCAAGGAAAGATGCCTTAGTGAACCCCCCAGTACTCTTTATCTGTCTTCTCTTCTACATTTTTACAATATTTTCAGGACCTTAAATTAGGAAGGGTACCAAGCAGTTGATCTTTTTATGGTTTAAAAAAATGCCTACATATTTGCAATACTATTGTCCAGTGAGTCTTATACAATAAGATTCTCTATTTTGTTTTCCTCTAAGATCCACAAATACGATCCAACAACAAACTCATAATTTTATCAGCACAAACAATAATGTGATCAAGATAGAAGCATAACAAGTGTGAAACAGCAAAGGATTTCTGAAAGTCAATACCCAAAATTTTTAAAAACTCTTTAATTACATTTTAATAGCTTTGTCACTTGGAATAAACCCAGTACCAGTTATAACAGGCTCGGGTTGTTAAACTTCTTTTGATCTTCATTGTTATACTCACTGCCACAGTATTAAAACAGACTTTCTTTTTTTCAAAAGAGATGGTGAGAGGTCAATGCCTAGGATTCTGTCCTCAAGTTCAGTCCTCAAAGACTAAACTGATTGTTAGGAAGCTTTCCAGCAGAAAAAAGGAGTATTTTCCCAGTTAAACTTAATTTAAAACAGTAATGGGTAGACATATTTTTGGCCAGGCACTAGCCCGAAAACAGAGAGTGAGGGTTGAACAAAATCAAATGCATTATATTAATTTAGTCTAGAGGGAAAGGAATGCTTCCCTGTTCAGCAATTTCTTAAGTCCCTTGCCAATTCTAACATCCCCTGATGTTTTCATATTGCTTATGGTGCTTTTCATTTGCGTCACCCAAAAATCATGCACAAGAGTGAGTAGGTGAGTGACTGGAACTTAGTGGGATGCTAAGGAAGGTGGAAAGAGCAATGCAACAGCAAAGGCAGGAGTTACAAACAAAAAAACAGGAATTATTCTGTTCCCACAGAAACCATAACTGGGCTCTTCATGTTGGTCTCATGACCTCAGGAGAGCACACACCCCTGTCCAGCATCAATCTTAGAGCCTTTTAGAAGCTTCTTGTCACCAGTAATCTCCCTTAGTTGATCTTGGATTGAAAGGTACCTTGCCTTCCATGATTTGCCTTTTCAGGACATTTCAGCAACATCATCAAGCCTCTCACTGCTTGTTTTCATCTAAGACCTACAGAAGACATGGATACCACCAAAAAATGCTCAGTAGGTCCTTCAGTGGAAATCTGCTCATGTGACACTTTTAAGAAATGCCAGAAAGGTGAGGTTCAGTACAGGAAATTATTTGAGAGGTGCACAGGGCCAGAGATATCTTCTAGTAAGTCTCAGTCAAAAGAGGTGGACTAGAACCAAGATTTCCCTGATTTAGTTCTCCTCTTACCATGTACAGAAACTATTTTAAAAGGTTTTAAATATATATATATATATATATATATACAGCAATCATGAAAGTGAGTTCAGTAATTTGAAGATAATTAATAATTACAACATTTTAAAGAAAACAAAAAACCTCATGCTACCCACTAACAACAAAATTAGGCATTTTAACTATTTTCAACTACTCACTCTTACATTGTATTTTTAAATGCCTTATAGCAGCATAAAGAAAATTAATATTTTAAAAGTGAATTTGCCAATTATCACAAAATTAATCACAATTCTAGTCTGTGAGCTAAAAACTTCATCACCAAAGGGAAAACAAAGCTCAAAAAATGGGTTAACTTGCTTGTGACCTGAAGTCTGAAATGCCAGACTCACAAGAAGCACTTCCCAGGCTCAGTTCTGAAAGTGCAATTTTATATAGATACGTTCACTAACACTTTCTCACATCTGCTCTCGCGTGCTGTACAATTCGCAAATGTTTTGTAAGTGCAGCTATAAAATCTGGAAGTAGTTTTTGCCCATCTTACCCCCCACTAGCACTGTACAGTACAGCATATTTTTCAGAATTACACGCTGTGATCATCACTGTTTATCTGCACAGCAGCTCTGCTAGAGCAGAATTGCATCCAGGAACTCATGTGTAATGAAAATTCCAAGGAAGACAGTGTTTAATATGGAATTACAGAGTCCACCACAAGAACCTCTAGCTTTGATAATCTTTTCTCCCTCTAGTGGCTTCTACATTCCCACTCACAGGATGTTTTATCTTCAGTATTGATGTAAAAGACAAAAACCTACCTCAATTAAAAGCAATTTAAGGACTGTTCTGCCAAATGAAGACTTAGAATGAGCCACCAGGTTGTAAAAAACAACTAATGTAATTCCATGGGGCATCTTTATTCACTTTATTCAGTGACTGGAATGGGTCTGAGCAAGCTGGGTAAAATAAGTCCTTACCACTAACTAAGGTCACAGGAAGCTGAGGATGAGTAATCTTCTAGAATGCAGATCTAACCCACCTGAATAATGGTTTCTAATGGACACTTTTACCTCTTCCCTACACACAAACCAAAAAGCAAGTCTGAATTTCTGAATTTCTCTCTTATGAAAACAAACTAGTGCTCTAAAGTGCAAATACACATCTTCCCTATTTCTGCAGCACCTGAAGAAGTACAGAGGTCTGTTCATCAGTAATGACATCCTCTGACTATTTTCATTAAAGATGAAAATATTGTACAACTTCATCTCTCTGAATTATTCCAAATAACCTTTATGAGCTTTTCTCATCAGTTTCAACAGCCTTCAATAATACCGAAAAATGAAATTAAAATGCAAAAGAGGTTCTGTAGCCTCAAAGAAGAGATTAAATGCTAAAGCCACATAGGAACATTTTAAATGTGTCTTACAAACAAATTTGTCATTAATCAAAGAACAGAATGCCTATTTTATTATCAGATAGACTTAAAAGGGAAGGCTGAGATACTTAGCGTTGGTTTATGCTGATCTGAGGGATACAGTAGGTGAAATATTATTACTCTTTACCCACACACAAAGCATCTTTCATCTTAAAGTGTAAAATTTTCTGCGAGATTTTAATTATTATAATCTTGACTTCCATGAAATAAATGCTTCTGAAAAAAATCCAATCCATATTACTGTCATGGACAAAACTGCACACACAGACTTATTACAGAGACCCTTAAAGAATTTCAGCAGCATCCAAATGCAGCTGCTTCAGCTTCTAATGAGCACTTGGGACCAATATCCATCGTGTACCTGCACCAAGTGCTGCATACAAAGAGGCCTTTTCCTTGGTCCATCAGCAAAGAGATCATGAAGCACACAGACTTCAGGGCAGCAGATAGAATTGATTCTTAGGTGGTTTGTGTGAGAAACATTTACAAATTTAGTGTTTCTCTTTGGCTCACTTCTGTTTGGTTTTTGAAAGTGTGAATCACCTTGTATTTTAGAACATTTGAAATTTAATTTTATTGTGGGCCTGGAAAACATTGCTGCCTGCAGCAGTGTTCACCTTAACAACACACTAATGTATAACTATTATACACACCAGTTTATTTTATTTTCAGCACAAAAAGCATACAATAGAACGTATGCAAAAGGTGTTTGCTTTACAGTGCAGGAAAAGCAATAAAAAATAATTTCTCTTTCCACACCAAACCCAAAATGTTCTGAAGTTCTGCAGCCTAATCTCCAAAATGACTGTGACTGATTGTCACAGCACTGCAAAGGTTTAGTTTCTAACAGTAAGAAACAACTGTCATCCTCTTGAGCAGGGGTTGTATATTTTTAATCAGGTGAGAAAAAAACCACAGTTTTTCAAAACAGACTTGGATAGCATGATAGACATCTGAAGCAATCATATAAGCAATACACAAAACTTTCACATACGGTCTTCTGTACTCTTTTTGTGCTGAAAATAAAAAAAAAAAAAAACAAAAACTAGTATATATAATAGTTATACAGTAGTGTACTGGTAAGGTGAACACTAATACAAGCATGGAATGACAAAGCTTCCTGAAGGCTAATTTGGAGTATAAGATTCTGTCTTTCCCTGGAGTCAGCAAACATTTCAGATACAAAACTGTTACAGATTATTTCAGTATCAGAACAATGGCTCCACTTCACTAGAATTCCAGTCATCAACAACAGACTCCCCTGAGATTAGTTCCCTCAACAGCAAAATATGTGTGTCACAAAGGGTATGTAATCACACTGAATACTCCTCCCACACCTTTTTTTGTTTTTTAAGTCTCCTCACTTTGGCTAATAGTAGACAAAACAAGTAGATGGAACAGTAATTTGGAATAAAATTTGAATTACAGGCTTACTGGCAGAATGTTAGAGTTGTGACCTACCACTGACAGTTTTTGATGTCAGTTTTTAACACTCCTTATATTGAGAGGTTCACTGGAGTGAAGTTTTATAATAAAACAGTCTTACTCAGTTAAAAGTGTATAATCCAGGTTTTTGACTAATGATTAGACTAGGTCTCTATAAAAATAGATATCACTAAAATAACATTTGCAAGCCAACCTTCTACAAAAAGGAACCAGACTAAAGATGCAGAGTGTTTCCATTCTTTTGCAGCTGCAGGTCAGAAGAAACTGAAGCTGCTAAAATGTCATGCCTCCTTTTCATTTCAGTGCCACTGCAACATTTGGAAACAATGAAAAGACAAGAAGAAAAGTGAGAAAGCCCTAACAGACAATACTTTTACCAGAAGTACAATTCCAGAGCTGCACTCAATTAAAGACGAATATGCAGTGCCACTGCAAACAAGAGAGAAAACTATTATTTTCTTCATCTGAAATCTTGTAAATTATATAATACGTTTAAATTTTAATATGCAAATATTACTGTGTAAAAGTACCATAGGCAGATGGGTTTGGGTGTGGGGTTTTCTGATGTTGTTAAGAACCAATACCAACACATTCTTACCTTTTTATCCTCTTTAGATTTCCTGATACTGTGTGGAGGGCCGAACTTGTTCTGAATGCAGAACATTTTCTTGGACCATTCACTTTTGTGAGATTTTAGCTGCGGCTGACCAAAGCTGCCATCGACTCTGTACCTGTCAGCTGGAATCTTGCTCATTGGAGGGGGGAGGGTGCCACAGTTCACGCTCGACCAGCCGTCCGTGGAGTCGGTGTACGACTCCTGGTCGCTGGCATTGCCCTGCTGCCACTCCTGTAACACATGCACTGGCAACCACCTCTGACTGCCCACGCCTGCAGCGCTCTTCTTTGATGGGGGAACTGAATTTCGGGAGGAAACCAACGGAACTTCAATACGAGCAGAAGGGCTCAAGTGTTTGCTTACATTTTGGGACTTGTCGTTCTGAATTACTTCTAAAGGGATGTTTCCCTCTTGCTCATGACAGAAGCCATTCCAGTGGGAAGCAGGCTGATTTTGTCCCCTTCCTACTGGATTTTCCCATATGCTGCTAGGAATGTGTTTACTTGGATTGGTCCCCAAATCAACCACCAGAACTCTATTATTCTTTTCTTCTTGGTTGAAATTTCCAATTCCACTGTCACTGTTACTGCTTGTGCTATTATTCTGATGAGCATCTGCATCACCATCAAGGAAAGCCCTTGCACGCATTCCCTCAATCAATTCCCCCATATCCCTATACAGGACAGAAATGAACTGCAGGACAGGTAGAGATGATGTTGGAAATTCCAGACAGCCATTTGTATCTGGATCCGCTGTACATTCCAGTCCAAAACGCCTTGCTATGCCCTGGTGAATTTTATGATGAAATAATTCAGGATCCACCATAAAAACATGGCAAGATGTCCTCAGGACCCCTTCATCTTCCTGCACCATGCTTGCATCATCATTTGTCTGCATTGTAACCAGTCCAAAGAATCTTCTGTCATCTGGGCAAACAGCACTGAATGCCAGTTTCTCTGCAGGATATTCTGCCACGACACCTGATTTGTCACTGCAGAGCTGAATGCAGTCATGCATTATCTTCATCATCACCAGGGAATGGATTTTTTGCTCTGCCCGCAGACGTCTCATGCACCCACGAATGGCCTGCAAACTCTCAGTTTCCAAATTCGAGGTTGTTGAAGGAAGTTCGATGGAGCCTAAGTAACCCACAATCATGGCAACATTCAAAATGCTTGCATCTAATCCAAAGTCTTCTGCACTCTCCAGTCCAATTCTAAAAACTGAATCATCATTCAGAACTTTGGCTATTTCTGCCTTTGACAGTAGGTTTGGATTGCTTACACTTTCATTGCCAGTTTCAAATTTAATAGCAGCAGAAACTGAAAATGATCTTTGCTTTGGTGCAGAATTATCTGAGTTACCAGCACAAAGAGCAGGATTCTCAAAGATCATGTTGAAAATGCCACCAGACTGCATTTCTTCAACAACTTTCTCTGCTCTGTTTATACCCAGAGCTTTAGAGTCAGGTTTGGGTTTCAGCCACCCCTTCCCATCATAAAAACCAACTTCTTCATCACTTGAACATGAATCTATATGACTCATCCCTTCAGCAATGACCATGTGCAGGACTCCAGAACATTTCCCTATAAGTTTCACTACATCTTCATGGGAGGCTTTTTTCACATTTATTTCATTCACTGCAAATATCTGATCTCCTGCTTTAAGTCCAACATAATCTGCAGGGCTTCCTTTCATCACACAGCTAAGAACACAAGGAGCTTGTCCAGAAAGGGTAAACCCATAACCTGCTCGTCCTCGAGCAACTTCCACGCTTCTTATCCGCGGAGGAGCGTGCATGTTGAGTCGACGTTTGACTGTTTCTCCTGGTCTATACATTTTGGATTTTTTTTCCTAAAACAGGAAAACTTTCATGTAGTCCAGTTTTTTGTCATGTTTCGAGAGTATCACTCCTTCATCTGATCAAGCTCTAAAGAAAGAAAGAAAAAAAAAGAAGACATTATAATTCTCATAATTTTTCAATCTTTTTAGTACCCAGTATTCCCTTTACTGTTCAGAAAAATTGCTAGTGAACTCTGCCACAAACTATTGCCAGAGAATTAACGAAACACTGGAAACAGTTTGAAAAGAACAGGTACCACAGTCTTAATTTTACTGATGAGAAAGGAGTTGCAAATGCAAATACAGCGTCTGTCCAAAATAACGTGACAGAATGGCAAAGAACAGAATCCAAGTCTTTTGAGGTACAGTCAGTGTTTTTTATACTAAGCATATTATGTCTTCCCCAAGTCCCCCACATTACCTACTATTCAGTTACCTTCTGGCTTACTGCACTGTTGTAAAAAGCCCCACTGCATTTCACAGCACAGAGAAAATCTTTAATTAAGCTCATCCATCCCTTCCCAGCAAAATAAAAATGAGAGCTTGTGCCCATCTACTCAGCTACACCTCACCACCCCCTTTACACTCATGGACAGAGACAGGTACCACATCATGTAAAATAGATTAATTACCCCTAGAGTTGCCTGTATCTCTCCACTGACTGTAAAAGCAGCTTAAAATAAGTATCTCCAACTTCCTTACATACACTTCACTAACATACTCAATGACAAGTGGCCATTCAGTCATGTATCAGACCAAAGGGACCCAAGATCAGATTTACTGTTACACCCACCAATTAATCTACTCAAAACAATTTGTCAGATAGCAAACACTGAAAAAAATGCATTTCAGACCATCATTCCAGCACTCATGTGTTTCAGTTTAGCTTAAAAATTAAAAAAAAAAAGTAGTGAAAAAGACACATGCTGCCAGTATTAATCCAGCCATGACTTTACAATTACCATATAACAGTTTTATATGAACAGCAAGAACTAGAATATTTCACTACATTTTGGTGTCAGCAATGAAGTCTGAATGTCTTGTTCTAAATATACTTGGGCAAATTCCATTGTTTTAGAGAGATTTACCCCACTAAGCAGGTTAAAATGAATGAAAATTACTCACGCAAATAAAAGAAATGACAACTTTTTCAACTTTTGAAACTATCCTCTTGTTCCACAATATGAACACTCACTTCCTTATGTCTGGAGGATGACTGACAGAAATAACCATGGGATTACAGCTACATAAAATTGCAATAAACTCCATCTGAGCAAGTGAGGACTAATCGGACAATAATTACTCTGAGCTGGTCCACAGGGTTATCCTTAATTCAGTCACACTGTAACATACTTAAAGTGTGTAAGGTACTTGAAACTAAGTATCTTGTATAGGTGGGCAAAATGCAAGGAACATTTTAGATAAATACATTCCCGTAAAGATATAAATATACATCCACACAGAGACAACACATTTCTTTATCATTTCTAAAGTGCTAAATCAGTGGTGTCCCACCCACTATACTTGCATGGAAGAAAAATGACCAAGAAATGTTCCTACTGACGTTGCTCTCAGCTACAAAAATAACAAAAAACCCCACACTCAGAATGAGATTAAATCCACAGCACACTACTTCCACAGTATTTCTGCCTGGGTTAGAACAAACAAGGCAAATACTTCAAAAGTTTTACCAATTAAAAACCAAACCAAAACTAAAATACGATTTAGGATGATAATCTTAAGTACTTAACTACATCCGAGCTCTCCGATTACCAAATTTAAGAAACCACTGCTGTTTCTCAAATATTCTGCTAAATACATAACTGCAGGATGCAATTCCCACAGGACCTCTCCAAACCCAAAATAGGGCAGATTTCAAGATACCAGAAGACATCCAGTTGGTTACTTTTTGGGGTTTAGTTTTGTTTTTTTTTTTTTTGAACAAAGGGACATCAGGTTTTTATGTCTCCATGGTGCAGCTGTGACTACTCAGTGTAATAGGGTTTTTGCAAATTGTTTTAATGTAGCAATTATCCAGCTTAATTATTGATAGTTTTCCTATAATTTGAGAGGGAAAAAAAAAAAAAACACCTTGGCTTTAAGAAGTAATGAAACTTCACACTTAACCTTTGAATGGAAATCATAACATAAGAAGTGCTTTGCAAACATTTAACCAAACTTAACTCTTACACTGCTGTAAGAAACCCCCATCAACTTGCACCCAGTCTCATATTTTAAACATTGTTTGACCTTTTCCTGATGGGGCTAAACTTGGGAACCAAGAAGTCACTATGCATTCAGCTATCTCTAATTAGGCTGGTACTTTTTGAGAATAATCATTAAATATTTCAAGATTTAGTTCTCTAACAAAAAAAAAAAAAATTGACCTAACAAATGCCCAACAGAATATAAAAACCCACTACCTAGGAGCATGAATATATATATATCTTTAAATTTGCCTTATAATAAATATTTCTGTTCTCAGCTGTCCGGAGAATAGCCTAACGTGACCCCCAAGTACCCTCCAAAACTCTGCTGTTAACCTGGTCATACTATAAAGCCTTATACTATCTGGCACCTAAAACTGTACTATGAGCTTGCAAGAGGAAAAGGAACAATTCAGAGAGTAGGAGATGATAAAAAAATCTCATTTTAATAATATAATAAAAAAGCAGTTGTTACTAAAAAAATTAATATTCAATATTGTAATGTTGAAATGGCTAGTAAGAAAACCAGATTTTTTTCCAGCTATCTCTCTAATCTATAAAAAAATACCCTAAATGCCCCTGTAAAAAACACACAATGGCCACTATAAAAAACACACAATGAAAATGTAATTAGGCTGCTCTTGGGAAGAGGCAAATCCCAATGCTGTGTTACCTCACAATTCCACATTTGCTAAGAGAGGTTTCTTTTTAACTCTATTCACAAGTCAATTTACCTACTTGCCTTCCTAACCTATGACACACATCAAGCATTTAGTTTAGATGATAACCACCAATAATGAAATGTCATTCAAAAACCTGACAATTACAAAAACAACAGGCTGCTAACATGTTACTTTTCTCTAATAATGACTTCCAGAGGTGTGAAGACTTTCAGCTATTAATATATATTGTGAACATTTGTAGGTGTAAAGTTAGGAAATAATTCAACATTAAAGGTTTTTTGCAATTAATGTGTCTATACACTAAAAAAACCCCAAACAAACAAAAAAATACCAACCAAAGAAAAACTGTATCACTTCACTAGAAAAATCACCTCTTCCCTCCCTCCCTCAGTACTGAATATCACTCTGCAATTTTTATGCTAATTACACCTATGTCAAACAACAGCTCACTACATTTATCTAGGAAACTTCAAGACAAAGGACAAATGTATCTCTTCTGCAAGAACCCTCAGCATCCATGTTTTACTAAAACAATGGCATGACAGGCAAATGGAAAAATTGTGAAAATAATGTTTCTCATGCACAGAGATTAGTTAATTGTCAAACTGTTAACAGACTAGTTCAAAACTAAATTATTAAGTTATCTAATTGCTAACTTTTCTTCTGATTTCTTTGCAGATTTGAAGCCTGGATCTAAAGAGAAATGGCACAGAAGGGGCACAAACTCACACAGTCCCAAAGTAATCATGTGGGAATGTCCTTTCATTAAATAAATCACCAAATGTGTAGCATATGCAGTGAAACAAAAACATAATTTCACTTACACTGATATAAAGCTTTGTAGCTTTATAACTACAAAATGTTTCACAGAACATTTCAGGCAAAAACACTAATATATACCCATTAAGAGTTATTCAAGTACATGAAACATAATTTGCCCATACACATCAGCTTTGACACAGAACTACAAAACAGAACAAAACATTCAACTTTTCTGCCAGCAAACATTCTGGTATACCATTTAAATCAATTATTTGTGGGGTCTAAACTACCAAAAATACCAGTTACAGTTGAATTGTACTGTATCCCACAAACACTGCTTTTTTGTGTGTAATGTTTTAACATATCCATGCTAGCTTTTCATGTCATTTTCAAACCCTCTACTCCGAAGAAAATAACATGTATTTGCTTACTTCCAAGGGAGAGAGGTGGTTTGTTTCCTGCTTCTGCTCTTGTTATCTCATAGCAACAAAAAGAACTGAAACAGGAGGCACAGTCCTGCTATAGTCTGTGTTAAACTGTAACTTAACAGTTACAGAGGGCAGCGAGGGATCCCGTGAAGTTCAGGAGTACATGACTGACCACCACTACCTTCCAAAAAGCCTCTGGAAATGAGCTGGTATTTGGCAATACAGGATCCATGTTAATGTGGAGAGACACAGCAGAGAACTGTCTGGTTTCATTCTGTCTGGCTTTATTTTGTTTTTCAATAGTGGGACTGGAAGAGAATAAAGTATGTAAAGTGGAAGTGCACAGAGGAAAGAGAGAGAGAGACTGTTCCCTCATTCCTCACACAGGTCTTACAGTAATGCAAAAGATTCTTCAGCATGGATGCCAGTTGTTGAGGCAGAACTGATGCCAAGTCCCTACAAAGCTCAAATGAAGTTATAACATTTGAATTCCACTAACTATTCAAATGTGGTACATGTTTATAGACAAGTTACACAAGAAATGAAACAGCACAACCTGTAGAAGACAGCTACCAGTTGTTTGAGAACTTGGGCAGGACAAGGTTTTAATAAGAAAATCTCACCAGCATTTCACAGTTGGCAAGACAGACCATTATGTCTCCTGTAGGGGTACCTAGTGTGATCGTTCAAAAAATACCGACTGTAATTAGCAACAGCAGGCTAAAAAGCAGTTGTTAATAAAAGCTCTTCTTCCACTGAAGACAGTGTACGAAGTGTAAGGAACACAAATAGGACTTTTGCTGTTTTGTCTGATAAGACTCATGCGAGTAAGGACAAAGTTTTCTAAAGCTATTGTACAGACAGTCATGCGTCTACAATTCAGACTAATTTATTTGCTGTATTTAAGAAGGTGGAAAGATTTTGTTGGCAGTAAGGCAATTCCCCCCCCCCCCCACTTCTTTACTCGCACATTCGTTACAGAACTGCTGGGATGGGGCGGCAGCAGCGACACCCAGGCGGGATGGGCTCAGGGACAGCCGGGAGGGCTCAGGGAGCTTTGCCGGGGCAGCAGGAGGGGCAGGGCGGGCTCACTGCATCTCTGCTCAGCCGCTCTCACAGCCGAGCTACCACCGCCCCGTTCCCGGGGAGGCTCCCGGCACTGCCCTCGGCGGGTGCGGGGACATCCCGCGGGGACCGGGAGCGACCCGGGGCGCGGCGGAGCGGAGGGGCGGGCGGTGGGTCGGCCCGTGGAGCAGCGCCCCGCGGAGTTACCCATTAACTGCCCGGCTCCCGGGGCAGCCGCTTCCCGGGGGGTGGAGCTGCGGGGAGGGGA
>VXAC01006823.1:2394683-2426712 GCA_013399225.1 Rhipidura dahli | reverse complement strand
AGCGGGACCTGGGCTCGGCCTCGCACCGCGGGCACGGCGCGTCCGGCCCCCCGGAGCCGGGGAAACATAGCGGAGCCCGGCCCCACCCGGCCGGTGTGAGGGGAGGGACTGACAGCCCGCGGCTCGGGAGCGCTGGTGGCTCAGGGGGGCGTTCGGAGGTGCCTCAGACAAGGTGTGCCGCGCCTTTGAAGCTCGGGCAAGGTAAAGGTACAAAACAGAGGGAGCAGGGTGGCACTGCCTTTTATCCAGGGAGGCTGAGGACTTAGGTGCGGCACTTCGTAGTAATTAAGCACCTAATGGGCAAAGCGGGTGTGCGGAGGCGGAGTTTCGCCGCCTGGATGGAGCAGGGCACAGACAGCAAGTGCTAAAAATACACCGGGGACAGCTCTTCTCTTCAAAAGGGCAGCTGGTAGCCCTTATTTTAAATAGGAGAAATAGGAAGAGGGGGAAAAATGTAAACACCAGTTAAGAAATTTGTAAGGAATACGAGTCAGAAAAAGGGAAGTATTGACCAAATCTCTTCGACTTTCCTACAGAACCTGAAAAGATTTTGTGATCTTAGCAGAAGAATGGGATCTTTAACTGTTAACATATACTTGTTGAAATCCTTTGTATGTGGGGTATTTAATTTCATTTCTCTGTGTATGGGAAAACCGACACTGAACCTACCAGGCACAAGGTGAAAGAGAATTCTTATGTTTTTCTGAGTTTTTGTTGGATTTTTTCCCCAGTCTCCAGAGTGAGATAGCTATCCCTCAACTCGCTGTTATGTCCATAAGATAACTTATAAATTGTAATACTGTGGCCTAATGGTTTAATTTCAGTAATTTGTCTAATTTTTATCCAGTCTAGGAAATCATTTCCTAGTAACTCCCTCCTGAGCTGAAATGCTTACAATATACCAGCATCTTCAGGAAAAACAAAAACATAGGGCAAAGGAAAAAGCTTTTTCAAAAAACAGGATCTGGCTCCTATACTCTGGATTTCACCTTCTCATTCTGCTGGTTTTTTGTCAATCCATCCCAAGGAGATTTCTTCCAATCTAAGGCATTTCAGGTTGACATAGATCCTAGTTTTGCTCATCCAGTTTTATGGGAAGAGCTTCTGAAAGGAAAAATAGCCAAATAAAATAAGCATTATGTCTTTTCTCATCCTCACAGAAGACATCGTGGCAGATCAGTGCAAGACTTCTGAAATTCTTTAGATGTCCTGTGTCCTATAAAAGTAATTATTAATTCCTTCAGGAGGCTAAAAATTCAAAACATAAGGAAGAAAATTGAGGGGTTGATTTTAAACCTCACAGTTGATTCTTTCAGGTGAGGTACTGTTATTTTTAAAAATACTCTAGAGATTTCAATTTGCCCAGAGAAGATATAATTCTTTATCCTTTTGTCTGGGAAGATGTCACAGGCAAAGAATTGCATTCCACAAATCAAAGGTGTTGGTTTGGGTTGCCATCCCTTAATAGCCCAATTATTTCCAGCTTCCACATAAGGTTGCCAAGACTTTGTGTCTTTTGCCACCACTTCTGTTGCCATGTCAGCCAAGCAGGTCTGGCACCAATTTGCACAACCTCCTTGCCTCCAGAATGGAAAAATGATCACATATTTCAGTCTGACCTTGTAAACAGCTGTAACTGAAGAAAATCTCTTGGAAAGTGACAAGTGAAATGGAATTTTAAGTATCCCACAGAGGTATCTGCAGATCTTTATGGAGTTAATACAGAGAAGTTACGCTTTATTTTGTTTCAGAGAGGAGGGATGCTAAAAAGTCAGGGAAGCATCTATAAACTAACTATAAACTAATTACTCCATGGCAGTGTCAGATTGCCCTTTCCAGATACACCAAACCTGTTAATAACCAGTAGAATTGCTTGCACTTTTGTAGTAGCACAGGAGCATGTAATTAGTCTGGCTTCACAGAAGGCTATTTTGTACTACAGCAGAATTTCCTATGTAAGTAATAGGAAGGAAGAAGTGAGAACTGAAGACTGACAACAGGTGTGCTCACACACTCTACTTGCAGTTGGAAAAATCCAACTCATCCAGAATTAATTAAGTGCTTTGCTTCAGTGCTTTCGGAAATGGTGATTAAGACTTCATGGTATTATCTGGAGCAAGGTGATTAATGGCCCCTCAAAAATCCACACAAGGTCTCAGCTGTAACTTACTTTTCACCACTGTTCGAGACAATAAGGGAAGAAAGACTGAAACAAAGTGATAAGGATTTGTGGCTTTGGGGCTGGAAAAGCTTTGGCTTGTAAGCCTAAGTAGCTTAATGTTGGGCATACAGACATCTCAATCACACTGAGGGTGGCTGTCACAAAACAGCTTGTCAGGCTTCATCTGGATAGGTTTACAATGCATCCTGTAATGGAGTGTGATTATTGCTGTCACAAACACCAGATAAGAAATCAGAAAATAAACATAGTCCAGCATCTGATGCAAAGTCTGTGGTTTGAATTGCCATTGTTTAATTACCTTAGTTAAAGGAATGGAAGTGTTGGTTGTTCCAAAAAGGTTTTTAGACATACAGAAAAATCCTCACATAAATATTACTTTTATCGTTTAATGTTTTCAACCTGTTTAAAATAATAAAATTGTACATGATTGTCAGTATCAAATGCTTGTTCTTTTTACAAACGTGATTCCAACTTTCCCAGCTTGACTTTGTTCTGAACATCAAGGAAGATTATGTATCATATACATTGTAGTTAGCTTGTGTTGGCCAGTTAATGAATAGTTGGGAGCAAAATCATCATTATAGGACTTATTATTTAATTCCAAAAGCTCGTCTGCCTTCTGTTACCCATCCAGTTTAAAGGGTCAGCAAAGATCATGGTTTTTTGAGGACTGTATGAACACACAGCCTTGGTTTACTGGTTCATCTAATATTTAAAAATATTTCTCCCTTTGTTTTGAACATAGTTTTCTACCTTGTGTGAGACAGTCTTGGCAGTGGGAAATGGCAGACCATATTTTTGTATAAATGCATTTTAGTTTGGATGATGGTGTTTCCCGCCTTTGCATGCAGATGTACAAAACCCTTACAAGGATCTGTGAAGTAGTAGATATAAAGGGGGGAGGATGCTGATCCTGTTAAATCTTAACTGACCAGTAGAGGACATATCCTCCCAAATCCTATTTAGGGTTAAAAGGATTGATCCTTGTGCATCTACTTGGCTTTGTAATTGTGTCCTTACCTACTGTGACATTTAAACATTAAAATACAGTTAAACAGTTTTTGTGTTGAAAGGTTCTTTTGTACACCTAAGTATGTGAATGCTGCCACTTGCAAAATTGAAGGGTCAGATGGTAAACTGTCTGGAACACTTTTTGTGTGTGAAAACGGACACAGCCAGGCCATTGTTCTGACTGTGCCTTTGGAAAGCACCACAATATCAATATAATTATTTAATATCCTAAGAAAATTGATTCCCCTACAATAGAATGTGCTGTATTTATTTTCCCAAATTCACTAACCGTTCAAATTAAGCATTTTGTTGTAGTCAAAAACTGAAAACACAAATTATTGCTCATTGATGTCAATTTTTCTTTCCTTAACTACGGCTACATGTTGTTGAAGCTGATGTCATGTTAAACCTTCAGTGCTGGTGAACAACCCTAATATAGAGAACCAAAACTTCTGCTAAAACATCTACTTCAAGGACACAAGCATACTTTATACACTTCTGTCAACTGGAAACCCAGGAATTCTGAGCATTGAAACCTGAGTTTGGCCTTATTTGTATCAGTGAAAGCACCGAAACTGCTACCCCACTACTTCTTATGGGAAAAGAGTTTATACCCAAAATTCCTCATTTCCTGATAAATGCCTTGCTGAGCCTAAATGAGTGTAAAATTACTTCATATCATATCATGGACACCTTCTAATTCTTAAAACACATATACCAAAATGAAGAAAAAATCCTAGTGTAGTTCTTTCCTTTTGTGGGTTTTTTTTTTTTTTTTCTAAAGGGGTTGCTGGTTTTGTTTGTTTGTTTGATCTTTAAGCCTTGAAGCTTTAATTTTCTAATTCAAAACTGCCTGAGTAATTAACCTGGTATGGCTTTGTGGCTCCACTGAATCTGTGTCTCTTCTCCCATTGGGCTCATTTAAGTAGAGTGTCTTCAGTCCCATTGGGCTTAAAAATGTGTATCATCCAGCAGCTGAATTTACGTGTTCTGAAGAAGTACTATGTATTTTTGGTGCTGTAAGGGAAAGGGATATCTCAGGGAGGTATTCCTTGTGCCTTCAAGTACTATGCCAGAAAAAGTCATTATTGTCTTTTTCTCCAATACTCCCAGAGCAAGCCAACTATCCTTGAATCTAAACAGCAAGCTAAATTAGGATCATTTATTCATTCCTCCAGTGTTCTGCTCCTATCTCCCTCTTTTTTCCTCTTTGAAGCCATTTCCAGTGTGGCTCACAGGTTCACACACTGTACGAGGGTGACACATCAGGACTCTGCTGGCTGAGTTATCATTAAGCATATGTCCTAACTGATGCGGTACAAATGTCAGTCTAAAAATGCCCCTCGTATCCCTAAACCTCAAGAAAAACATGCCAAGAGCCCTCCATATTTACATATGATTCCATGAAAAGGAATTGAGTGAAAATTAGAGCCTGAGGCACAGAAGAGGTGACATGAGTAATAAACAGAAACTGACTTTGCATATTCCTATTTAACATAATTCCCCTGTTAAAAGACCCTGGCTCCAGGACAAACCAGGCAGCATTAAATTGAGGAGGAGGGATGCTCTACTCTCAGCAGTTAACCCAGGAATCAGAGAACACATTTCACCTTGCTCCAGTTGGTATGTGACAAAGTCAAGTCCAAGCATTTTTCTATTTCTGCATCCAAGCTTTTTACCTCCAAACTTTGGAGAGGGCTGAAAGTCCTTTTGGACCAAGTTCAGTCTGTCTTTACGATACCTGCCAGAGGCACAGCTCTGCTTGTGGTAATCTCTTCTCCTGAAGTCCAGCTGACAAGGCATGGCATGACTGCAGTGACACTCAGGTCCACCTTAGCAAAGGTGGTTTTGGTACAAACAGCACCCATCCCTAATAACACAGAATGACAGGATTCTGCCCTGGCTCTCAAATCTGCTTTAGCTCAGACTGACTTCTTCATCCCCCACCTCATTATTAGATTCTGAATGACTTTTAAAATTAGAAGATACTTGTTCATTCCAGGTAAAAACCATCATGATTATTAGTATAACTTCATCAATTAAAACTCATACAAAATGCACTGAGATATACTTACATGAAAGAGGATATTTTTTTTGTGCTCCACCAAGACTTTGGTTTCATCTAAGACTAGACTTGTAGTTATTCTAAATGACCTTCTGAAGTAAAAGTTCATTTATTAAGAGTAATTTTGGCCTTGACAGCATGTGTGGAATTCTTCTCAGTACCTTCACCATCTCTTCTTAAGTTTCTCTCAGAACTAGGTTAAGGTCTTGCCTCCTACTAAAATTTCAGTCCCATGGTAAAAGTTGAATGTTGATGGATTATTTATTTGAACATGTGGCAGCCTACTTCCTCTTTCACCTTTTTAAGGATACAACATCTGTGGTGACTTGCATGAGCCAGCTGATCCAGGCAGTTCCTGCTAAAGTCCTGATGATTATGGTTGGTCTTCCATAAGCATTCTTGCCTTCTTTCCTTGATAATTGGCATCTTCCAAGTTATTGCCTACCATAACATCCTAATTTCATCTGAAATAGAAAATTAGCCTATGCTTTTTTTCATAAGATGTATTTTTCTTGATAGTGTACTTCAGCCACAGACCTTACACATCGAATGTATTTCCTTTCCATTTGGAGTGGGCAAGACAAAATCACAAGACTTTGCTGTGTCTCCAGCTAAGAGACTCAGAGGCACAGCTGTAGCTGGAGACTGATGGCTGCCTATAAGAATTATCGGAGAGGAATTTTCTTCTAGTGCTGAGGACCACTACAGCAGTGTTCAGGCAGGTTAAACTTTAACCAGGCACTCTGCTGTTCCTGGTGTTTCAGCACAGGGCTGAAGATGCTGGTACCCTTCTGCAAGCAAACCATGATGTGAGTGGGATGCTGCATGGAGTTCTTTGCACAAATGAACACATACAGATAATCTTACAGAAGCAAAGTCTGCTTAAGAGTAAAGTTCTTCAATGTACAGTATATCTTTTTAAGCAGCTTCTTAAAATAAGGCCATGGATTATTCTCATGAGAATGCACAAACTAAATCACAAGAATTTCTCAGCAGCAAGGAGACCAAGTGCATAATTTCTAGTATAATCTGTAGTGTGCCATTTTAACTGTGGTGAAATTCAGTCTCATTTTTTAGTTTATGTTAACTAACATAAACTAGATCTAAGTACACTTAAATCCTTGAATAGATGATCTGTAGATTTAAACCCTGTGTGGACAGTTAGTTTTGTTAAAGATTTATCACTGGGGTATTTCATCTTCATTTAGTGAAGTTCTAAGTTAAGTCAAATGAAAAGGAAAGATATAAAACCTTATTCATGTAAGTTTAAAGAAAGCATAGGCATTACAGTTAACATAAGTTCATGTGGGCAGGGTTTTATGCATTCATAAAAGAAATTGCATTTGATCTGATTATATTGAATTAAAGATAAATTATAGTTAAGCCTCTAGGGAGAAGAATGAGGATCATGGAGAGTTTTTTAAGTAGTTTTAATTAATTTTCTAAATATGTTTACCTTGCAGTTCATAGAAAATTGATATTCTCTAGTTTCCTTCTGTGAAACAAGCCTTCCTCAAGCTGTGATAAGTGCTTCTCAACATTTAAGTCTGTTGAAAATTTTATACCTTTAATGGTATGCACCAATTCATTTTTTTTTTTCTTGCAATGCATAGCAATCCAGAACTTACCCCTAAGGTAACAATATACTGTCAAGAATGTTAGCTCATTCCAGGTTAAGTTGGGATAGATTCCCCAGGAAGCTTCCATGGAAGATGAAGGAACTCGTGAGTGCTGTCAGTTTTTCAAGGACACTCCCCTGGAAGCACAAAACCAGTTCATGCCCTTTAAAGGTAAGGAAAGTGGGTGGAATAAGAGACTCCCTGGGCTTAAATGTGACCTGAGTCTGCTCAAAACCAAAAGAGAAGAGTGCCAGAGATGGAAAACCCATCAAGAACTACAAGGGCATTGCCAGGGTGTGCAGATGCAGTTAGAAAAGCAAAAACTCAGCCTGAATTGAAATTGGTCAGAAAAGTCAAAAAAAGATGAGAAAGGGTTCTTCAGGTACATAAACAACAACCAGAAGGAAATACTGGCCCACTGTTAAGCAGCAGAGGTGAATTAATTACCCACAATGCTGAAAAGGTAGAGATTCTCACCACACTCTTCACCTCTGTCTTCACCAGTACTGTTGGGCTGCAGGTCCTGGGAGCAAAAATCCAGGTTTATACAAACACCGTCAAAAACTGTCAGTGAAAGAAGAGCTGATCTGTGAACTGTTACAGGAGCCTGGCCCCTACAAATTGATGAGTCCAAGGGTTTTAAGAGAGCTGGCTGATGTCATTCCAAGGATGCTTTCCACAATCCTGGAGGAGTTGTGGAGATCAGAGGACTCCCCATAAGACTGGAAGAAGGCTAATGTCACCCCATCTACCAGAGGGCTTAAAGGAGGATCCAGGAAATTACAGGCCTGTCAGTTTTATTCCACTCCCTGGGAAAGTTGGGGAACAAATTCTCCTGGGGGCTATCACAAGTCAAATGAAGCACATGACTGGGAAAAGCCAGCAGGAATTCACCAAAGGCAAGTGATGCTTGAGAAACCTGATCACCTGACAACACAATGACCTGCTCAGTAGATGTGGGGTGAGCAACGGCTGTTGACTCCAAGGGTTTCAGTATGTTTTTGCAGAGACTCCTCCTAAAGAAATGGATGTATTAGAATCTAGACAAGTAGCAGTGGATGGGGAACTGGCTGCCCAGACAAAGCCAGAGGATGGTGGTAAATACCTCCTTTTCAAACTGGCAGCCTGTGACGCATGGGGTCCCCCAGGGATTGATATTGGGCCCATGTCTGTTTATTTTCTTCATATGTGATCTGGAGGATGGGATCAAGTGTATCCTGATGAAGTTTGTTGATAATACCAAGCTGAGGGGGAAAGTGGACACTTTGGAAGGGAGAACCACCCTGCAGGAAGACCCGGATAGGCTGGAAGAGTGGGCTGACAAAGACTTTGTGAAGTTCCACAAGGAAGAGAATTTGCACCTGGGAAAATACAGTCCAGGTGTGCAGCACAGGTTGGGATCTATCTGGCTGGGGAGCAGCTCTGTGGCAAGGGACTTGAGGGACCTGGTAGACAGCAAGCTCAGTATGAGTGACTTTTGCTGCAGCAAAGAAAGCCAAGAAAGGCTGGACCAGAGTCCCTTCCAACCTGGTACTATGTGATACTAGGATCAAACTAAGATCTTACAGCCTAATTACCGGTAGTAAATAGCTGGCCCTAGATAACTGGATGTCATTCACAGTGGATGACTGGTCTGTATTTTAAAGAACATACCTGAAATCATTCATCCTTATTAGAAATGTGGTTCAACATACACTTTAAAATAAGCTGTAGCAGAATGAAAAATTTCCAGCCAGAAAAATTATGCATAGGAAGAAAATTTCACATCCAAAATGGCAAAGTATTTCAAATGTTTCTGTTAAAACACTAAAAAAGATCAACACAAAAGTTTAATGATGTAGTCTCAAGCTTGCAGACACAGGAAGCATGCTACCATAAAATCAGGGGAAATAGATTAGCAATCTAGAGACCAGATGGTTAGTATTTACTTGCTGACATAACACCACCAAATGTTCCTAAATTTCTTTTTTAAATTTGTCTTTCACATTAAATTATCAGCATAGGAGCTGATCTTGCAAACATACATATAAAGATTTCAATTTATTTATTTATCTGAGTAGTCTCATTGACTTTAGGACATGAGACTCTTCACAGAACCAAGCTGTCAACTTAGGGTGAGTCTACAGAGTTGTAAACTATTTGCCTACTCCGAATTGGGCAGGCAAAGTCTGGGGAAAAGAAATTAAAATCCTGTGTACATATTTTTGTTCTGGTTTTGTTCTTTTCAAGAGAGAGCAGTTTATGGATAATATGATAAAAGACATTTCCCATCCATAAATATATCTCCTGGTTTGGTGAATAACTGTTAAACTTGGCAGGGCTTGAAATAAACTGAAATCTTAAAATGCTTCTCCAATTTGAAGTCAAGGAGTAAAAAAAAAAAAATTACAAACATTTTTACCCAGCAAATTGTTAATACCAGCATAAGGAAATGTTGTTTGACTACAGCAGGATACTCCTACAAACTACTTAACTTCTCTCCTTTGTGAAAAATGTCCTTGCTTCCAAATACTTGTTCAGAGACATATTTTTCTCTGGTGAGAAAAAAAGGTCACCCCTTGCTCTACACTGTAACTTGTTTAAGTTATCTGTAGGGGACGTCTATTCAAAATATACAGAATTTCACTAGTGTTAGCTTTTCATGCTCTTTCTCCTTCAGCTTTATGCTTTTTCTTTCATTTTCACTTTCTAAAGTGTTGTGTTCTCGCATCCCTGTCATTACTGGGGTTTTTTTGGAGGCATTTACATTGCCCCTTTGCCCAACATATTTTTCCCTATCTTCCATCAAAATCTGCTTCTCAATTACTTGTAGGTTTCTCAATGTCTCCTTTTCTCATCTGCCTCCTCAGGTTCCTTTTCCTTTATTTTTACATCACTTACAAAGTCACCTGCCTCCAGGCAGTGTATTTCCTCCCCTATTTGATTTTCCTATTTGCACCATCTGTGTGTGTATATGTAGTACAACCACTTCATTTGGTGAAAGTGATATCAAACTGAGTTGACCCCGTTACTGCCTGAAAAATAAGAAATTTATTTTCCTATGCTACAGTTTCTTTGTTGATCACACTCCTAGAAGCCATGAGGGAGTTCCTTTAATGTCCTAGTTAAAATTATAAACTTGGGTAACCCCTCATGTGTTCTCCTTGAATACTTATTATACAGACACAGAAGCAGTGTCTCTGTTTTGCAAAGCCAGGAATTCTACCAAGAATTTTAATTCTAGGCAGGTCTTTCAAGTTATAATTTGTCTGAATATCACAAACATTCAAATAGCTGTACTGGCAGCTAACTGTCCCATACAGATGAAAAAGCTGTGAGTACCTTAAATGAAAGAAGTCCCCACAGAAAACACTCAACTTATTTTTTTAAATAAATGTTCAGTCTTTACAGGAACAAAAGAAGCAACAGCAAAAAGACACTATGGGTAGGTGGGGAATTTTCAACCTGTTGTCAAAAAGCATTAGAAAAATTCTGTACTACATGAAACTAGTAATATTTGTCTACAGCTTTGCTGTGTTCACTCTCTAAGCAAAAACAGGGCTAGAACACAGATGATCTGCAAGGATGGGAATAAAGCCTTTTGTTAAAGAGATGATGATTTAAAATTGAACTTCTAAATGTAACTACTAAAAGTGACATTTTATACAGAAAAAAAAAATCTCACAACCACCAGAAAACACCATTTCCTTCAATGCAGTTTTGTAAGACAATGTTCAGAGTCTCATCTGGAATGCTGTGTATCATTCTGGTCACTCACCTTTAAAATGGATGAACTCAAAAGAGCAAAATTAGCAGAACAGTCATCAAAATCCTACCTTGTAAAAGAGTATTATCCATCAGAAGAAGGGTTACATGGGACATAATGTCTGGCTCTCAAGAGTAAATGCTACGTTAAGCAGCAAAATCAATGTTGATACAAGAAGAAGTTGGTATAAATTGATCAGGAATAATCCTACAAGAAATCTTATAAACTGCATTTACCTGTCTGTAATGCAGGTCTTCATATAATTCTGGGGACAAAACACCTAACTGATTTTAAGATACAGGTCCACACATTTACATAATGGATTATATGATGTGGTTCCTTGTGGCAGCAGATAAGGAATAAGAAAATTTTCTCCATTCTTGTGTTCCTACAGATTTGGAGCTGTAATAACATGAAAGGAGAGGGGCTACCTACTCAATAGGACAAGGTTCAGCTGTGCTGCCATTGTTATTGCTCAGTAATTGGATTTAATTGCTATATGATTCAAGTAGATAGTAACAGCAAATACTATTAATTCCTGTGGAGTCAGGGGAAGGTTTCTTCATATCTTGCTGTAGGCAAGTTTACGTGTCAGGAAGCATGGAACATGTAGCCTACCTGAATCTGTGACAGATCTACATTTGAAATGTATAAAATTATCTTTGCAGAATCAGACACTTGGCATTTTTCCAATCATGAGATCACTGTAGTAAAGGAGGGGGTGAGGGAAAGTTACTTCATTTCTATTTCAGCAGCCACCATTTTCTCCAAGTTCAGTCTCCTACTACATTTGCCTCATCCTGTTATAATGAATTAAAGTCTGTAGGAATGGGCCACATTTAGATATTTAATAATTCTTAATCTTCATACCTGCAGGATCTTCAAAGAAATATTTCCACATATTATTAACTTGTGTGGTGAGTATAACCTTTATCCTGTTCAGCAACCATAATTAGAGATTAATTTGTTATGTCTGGGTTTTAAAATATTTTAGCTCACCTTTACACAGGCAAGAACACACTAAATAATGAAGGAGAATGCAAACACCTTCAAAGACAAAGTTTCAAGAAGGGGCATTATTCAATAGCGAGACTGGAAAATGGCCTGAGTTTCTTGTACTAATTCTATAGTTTCTATACTGGAATTCAACCTTTGCTCTTGCCTATACAGTAAAACCGGCAGAAATACGTTTTTTAAGGAGAACAAAAAAGGAAATGGCATATAGGAAATTCTGCTGGCCAATTTTCGAATTGAAGTGAAAGATTATTTCAATGGCATGTTTCATGGAGGAGCCAAACGAGTGCTGGTGCTTCATGTCAGCTCCCTGGGTAAAATCCTCTGTGCCTGCGGCTCCCTCGTGTGGTGCATCCCTGTCCATCCCCCTGACAGAGCCCCGTCAAACACGCACTGCTGCTCCCCAGAGCCGGGCCCCCAGCAAGTACCGCGGGGGAGCTGCTCAGTGTTCGCCTTCACCTCCAGTTCTGCATTCCGGGCATCAGCACAGCGGATCTTTACACTGCAATTAATAACTGGGATCCTCTCACTGCGGTTATCATTCCCAGTACCCTTCGCTGTCCCAAAGCACACTATCTGCCTAGCAACAAGCAGTAAGTTTCTTCTTTTTCTTTATTTCATTTGATAGACATTATATATATGTATATACACACAGTACAATACTTTTCTTTTTTGATAGAGAATAAATGAAAGTTTTCATTGCTGGTTGTTTGTTAAGTCAACAGATTCCAGTTAATAATGAAAAAAAATTAGACGTTTAATATCAAAAGCAATTTCAAGTATCTTCTATACATTTTAGTATTCAGTATATAGTAAGGTGGTTTGGGGGGTTTCTTTTTATATCAAAAAAAATGTATTTGAATAGACTAGTTTTACCCTTATACTTTATAGTACTATTCATATCAGGCATGGAGTTTAAAATTATGTATCTCATGGTCCCAACTAGCTCCTCACAAGAACCATAGGTCACTTATACAATCAGGCATATGTTTCAAAACAGGGTTTAATCATCAGCAAAGTCAAGGTGCAATAACCATGTTTAGAAATGCACTATTTCATTCTCCTAAAACAGATTAAGCTGCAGTCCTTGATGTGAAGCAATATACAACACCACTGTTTGCAAAACAATACCTGACTTAGGCATAAATAGTACTTCAGTTCCCCGAGCTATTTATCCCTTAACCTTTCTGTATAAAAATAATTCAACTTAGGCATATATTGCACTAATTTTATCATACTGGATAGCTCTCGCCCTGCATGATCTGTTTTCTTTGCTGAACTAGGATTACACTTAGGGTTTTGATTTCCATGGAGAACCTGGGAATATGGCAACAGACACACATATGGTGTGCAATAAATGGTTATCTATAATAGCAATAGTAATCTCAGAGGCATTCACAAAGGAACCTACACATTAGACTTGGAGATCATTTTCTCCAGTAGATTCATCATTCTCTCCTGTAATTGTAAGCTTTGAACTTGAATGATGTTCTGCTGATCCAGAATCCTGCGCACCTCTCTACAGGTTTCTTCCATAGCTCTACTCAACTTCTTCTGTTCTTCCAACATGGCTTCCATTAATTTTAGCTTCTTCTTTTGGAAACTGCAGTTTTGCATTTTTCTTTTCTTAACTGGTCTTTCTTCAGCTCTGAAAAGTGAATATTTGTTAAAAATTAAACTCATATTTATAAAAAAAAAAGAACCCGAAATTCTATATCATATTCTTGGCCAAGGTACAACATAGTCATATTTTTAAAACCCTGTGTTCTTCAATAAATTCCCTCTCAAGTTTGTGCCAACACATAAGTATTTAATGTATTATTGCACAGTGTTACAGATTGTAAAAAAAAAAAAAAAGAAGAAGACTAAAAAAAAAAGGAAAGAAGAAAAAGAGTTTTTACACCTCATTTTTTTTAATAAGAATTTTCCCTGCAGAATACCCATGGTTTTTTTGTTTTTTTTTTTTTAAAGTTTTTTTTTTAAAGCTTTGCATCAGTAGGGCTTTGCATCAGTAAGGCTGGTCCCACTCCAGGTATGAGTTTCAGGGTCTCTTGCCCTTGCACCAAGACACAGCAGTGGCACTTACCACTCTTTTTTTTATATTCCATCTCAAAACATTATAAACAAATAAAAGCTGGAAAGGACAGAAAAATACCTGAGGGTGCTGATTGACAATGAATGAACATGAGCCAGGTGTGCCCAGGTGGCCAAGAAGGCCAATGGCACCTGGCCTGAATCAGCAATGGTGTGGCCAGCAGGACCAGGGCAGTGACCATCACCCTGTACTCAGCACTGGTGAGGCCACACCTTGAATCCTCTGTCAATTTTTAGGCCCCTCACAACAAGAAAAACATTGAGGGTCTGGAATGTGTCCAGAGGAGAGCAATGGACATCCTCATCTGAAATATGCAGAACTGCCATGTGGAATTTGGGGGATATTTTAAGAATTTCCTGTATGCTTTATCATGCTGGGTTTCTGTTTTGGAACAGAGATAAACATGGCAACAAAGGCAGTGCTCTCAAGGTGTCAAGTTCACATGGCTGTTCTAACTTGGGGTGACAGCTCAACACAGTCAAAATCACCCCACATGGCATACAAGTGAGAACACACACACACACACACAGGTCTGTGCCTCTTAACCTGCAACCTAAGAAGGAATTATGATAAAATACGAAAGAGGAAGAAAGGCAAGTAGAAGGCATATTTGTAAAGTGTACTGCACATCTGAGAAACCTCCAGTTAGAGCTGGATAACTCCTTTCCTAAATTAGAGTGAGAGACCATGTCTTCATTTACACTTTTTGTAACTCCAAAGTGGAGTGCCCAACATCAAAGTTATCTGATGATGTGTCTTGAAGTCCCTTGACACAAACAGCAATCTCAGTCGTGTTCTGCCAAATGCAGTATCCTTTCTAGGGGAAACATAATAATGAGATAGTACAGTTGTGACTAGTATGCCATGTCAACATGCTGCAGATTTTAACACATCCTTGAATAAGGATAATTTGAACTCTTGAGGAATGGGTTTTTATTAATGTGAAGAAGGATAGTGAGGGTGAGGTCACTCAGCTGTGGCAGATTTGTATCATAATTTGATTCATGTTCTTATCCTGCTTGACAGGCTTTGTGCAGCAGCAACTGTGACATTCAGATCTGTCAGCAGGAGAAACAATCCTCAGCACCTGAAAGGCTTAATGCAAATATAAGAAAAAACACAAGCCCCTTGACATTTAAGAGTGCAGCAAGCCAAAAAGGGTGAGATCTATGGAAAGAAACAAGTAGATTAAATTAAATGCTATTGAATTAATAGAGAAAAAAGACCCCAGTCTTCTTTCATGTACACTAACAGGGTGAACAAAGACCATTGGCTTTCAGAATACCCAAGAGTTTAAACTTGTACAACTCAAAGAACTTCACCAACATTACACTGGCACAATGGTGCTATGGCAAAAGAGAAGTCATCAACTTTATGCTAAATAAAACTTTGGAAGGCATACAATAAACTCAGCTTTGCAGGTTCTATATAGCATATTTGATTTAGAGCATCAAATAAATGTGAATAAAATAAATACATGCTGCTCTGCTCAAAATGTGGGCCAAGCTTGCTGCTGATCACCAAAATTATCACAGTCTCACAATCTTATGAGAATGGGTCTTGGCGGACACTAAATTCTGTTTGTCCCCATTAACTCCACGGGCCAGAATTACTTCAAATGTGGTCCTCAGAGAGGTCAAGCATGTGGAAAAGATCTACAGCAGTCTAAGGACAACACTATGTTGGTTATTCCAAGGTTCCCTCACTGCACTCACGTTCACAAAGAATGCATGCTTTCTGGTAGGCAGAGCAAGAAACTTTCTGAAATGGTGGCATTATTTTAGCCAAAGTCACCTTTTGAATTTAAACTTGTCTTCACAGAGGATTTAAATGTTGAAAACTTGATGTTTCTCTATCCTCTTTCCCATACAGCGTTAGAAAGTGGCTGTGGTAAGACCTCTTGCTTGAAACTAGTATGAACTCACTCCACAAGAGGGCTTGTGTGTTGTCAAAATATCCACTGGTGAGAATGGTCCTTAATAAGGAATGAGAGAGAAAATCTGAGGCTTATCAATGGTGCTGAGATACACTGAGTATTGTGTGTCTTTCTTGGTAACAGCAGCCACCATTTCGGTTTTAATTACAACTAAGACAACAACAACAACAACAACAAACCCAAAAAAACCAACACAAAAAAACCCATAAAAAACTTGAGATGGAGTGATTTAGATTGAAAGATCTAAAATAAGCCTTATTTTTAAGAGAAAAGAGTCTTTGAAGTGTTTTCCTAGCGTCTGTAAAGGATTTTACCTGTTCTTCAGTTAAATCCATCAAAAGACTGTAAGACATGAAACTCCATACCTCCAAGACAGTAACTGCCTTGCACAGCTCCAGAGAGAAAAAAGCAGTAAATTTTTACTGTCAGCACTATCTGCAGTCTGCTAATAACTAGAAAAGTATTCACCGAAGAGTGCTAGCTCAGAATTGTGTTTCAGCTCAGAGAAGTGATCACAAAAACAACAACACAAGGATTCTTCAAGGTCTCCCAAGTACTCTCTACAGTTGTTTACAATAACAAACACAACTTGGTAATTAACCTTCATTGAAAAGAAAGATTTATTTCAGAAGTTTTCAGAAACCCCTAGCTTTGGTGATGGTCCCAATCTCCTTTTCTCTTCACTGGCTGATAGCGAAAGGGTTCTGTGGTCGCTCACAAGTTCGCAGTAAGGACTTGGCACTTACAATCCTCTCCTCTTGCAGAATAGGTCCTGAAAGGGAGCTTTTGAGAAGGGCTCTACAAAAGAAGGCTCTAAAGAATCTAATTTACGAGCAAAGAACACTTACAACATGAAACAATGTAAAATGTCCAGTGATCCCTGAAGGAGTTATTTCAATACTGAAGTGTTTCCTCAGATACTGAGCCATCTTTCTTGAAAAGTTCTAGGTGTCCTATGCAGCATGTCAGAGAGACCCCTCCCTGTTAGTAACTTTTATAACAAAGTCATATATACAAAAGAGGGAAGCAGGGATAGGAATACGGTTTCAGCACCAAGTAACCCAACCAGCATCACTATCCTCAAACAGTTTCAGCTAGGAGCATGTCTAGTTTGCCAATGTATAAGCACAAGTGTAAGAAATGACTGACAATTGCTGCAGCATCAATTAGCTCCTGTTGTCCACTCTCCACGTTGCATTCCTGTGCGGCCAACACCTCTGTGACAACAAGGGGGCAACAATCAGCATCCACAACCTGCTGAAGAACCACCTCCCTCTTTGCCAAGCCTAGTCTCTGAAGGTCAATTTTGAGGAAAATCTTAGGAAAGAGAGGTCTAGGGAGTTAAGGACCTTAAACACAATCTTCTGCTGGGCTTCCAGTGTCTATGGCAGGGAGCCCACAAGAGATTGGCATTGGTATTCCCCTGGCCACATGAACAAAGTGTGGAAGAGCTCTGGCACTGGGACCATGTTCCAAGCAGAACCTCACAGAGCTATTTCCATGCTATGCTCTAAAACAGACACACAGAGTTCCAAGGAAGCAAACCAAGGGAAAGAAATTGCTCCATCTCACGTAAGAGACTGAGCATAAATGACAGTGTGTAATGGGCACAAGGGGGAACAAAGCAAAACCTCCAGATATAATCAGGCAACATATTAAGCAAGTCTCAACTGCATTTGCTGTCTGCCTACCTAATACCAATTTAATTCACTGTTCAATTAAAAGTTCCTTGATTGATTGCTTACACTTATCCAATACAGCTTGTTTCAGGGATGTGTGTGAATATTTAATGAAGCAGGAATTGAATACAAAGAGTTCTCTGTTTATCAAAATGTATTATCTCCACAAAACCCTAACAATTCCTCATTTCTGACTACTGCATGGCAAATAGGTCTCCAGAACCATCAATTCCTGGAATTTATGGCTTTCAACACCAAACAGCTGTTTCTTGCTGTTTTGCTTTTTAACTTTTTTAGCTACATACAAATCTGAACAGACCTCCATAACCCTTGTCTTTATGAAAAATAAATTAACAATGATCTGGAAATAAACAATATTAATATTAGAGATGATAAAAAGATCTTCAGAGCATAAAGACTGAGGATGGGGCAACCTGGATCTTCTGGCAGACTAGGCTCATTCAATCATTCAAATGCACTCAGGAATTAACAAGGCTCATCCTTGAAGTAAAACACAGAAAAGAACCACAAAAATGGCTTGGAGCCTGGGCAAAGCACCTTGCTAGGATAACAAGTCTGCATAATGAGTTAAGATGCACTACATAATGCACATAGCCTAAAGCTCAAACTTCTTTGTAGATGATGCCCATTCAGATTTAAATAGCCGTGGCATAATTTTAGAAATAGTAAAGGCTTTGCCAAAGCTGTTGTTTCCCAAATTAGCATCATCACCAAGTTTTAATGCTCTTCTTTCAATTAATATCTTGGCTAATTCATGTTACCAATTCTTACTCTTTCTCCCTGTGTAAATCTTCGGTACCAAATTAATTAATCGACATTTAAAAATTAAAAATTACCAAAGACAGTGCAATCATGGCACACAAAGCACACTGTGCCAGAAAGCAAAAAATACCAAAAGGTTCTCCAATATACTGAAAAGAAAGGAAGAAGTAACATCTGAAAGTTTCATTCACTAAATTCACATTAGAAACAAGGGACTGTTTTAAACAAGGGCTTGCTTACCATGAGAAAGAAGGGAAGAGTGAATTCTCCATCTTCTGAATTTATCAGATCTAGACCAGACATTTAGTAAAACATTTCCCAGAGTCAAACAAATCATAGAACCAAAGAAGTGGAGGATAGCAGGGACAGGGGGCTCCTGAGTGCAGCAGTGCCCTGCTGAGGGAAGGATGTCACAGAACCCCCTCCATAACATTTCTGGGCTCCGCATCAGAATAACCAAATTCAAATGGTGTCTATCAAGATGTCAGATTAGATAACACAGTGGTTTTATTATGGTCTTTTAATCTATCAAATTAACTCTTTCACCCCCATTTCTGGTACAATAGAAATGGCAGAACACATGAACTCTGAACCATTTTCACAGTCTGTATAATTATGTTCTGTCATTACTTTACAATGAAAACAACGATCATCAATTAATCCACCAGGTGAAAAAACAGTGGTTTTAATTACATAAAAAGCCACTTATAGTGGTGTCAGGAATTTGGATTTTAAATTTAAGCTGCAGTACAAGACTCCACCACATTGCATTATATTTTGTGACCTTAACAGAATAATTCTGTTATTGTCAGATGCTTTGTACAGTATAATAGTGTTAGAGAAGTGCTAGAACAATAATAAACAAATAGCAGGCACCCCTTTAAAGGGATTCCAAGCATTTTTCTCATCTACACATCTACAAAAATTAATATTAATTTTATTTCACATTAATTGTGTTATCACTAACTAGCAAAATTTGGGTTTTGAAAGGTCCCAAACTCAAAGAAATGCAAAGAAAACCAGTTTCAACTATTTTTAGCTTGACAATATGTATGTACTGATTGAAGTATAAAACTTGACATTTTTCACTATCATGAAAGCTAAACATTCAATTGAATTTTTTTTTAAGTTACAATTTATATAGCCAAGTAGCCTCCTGCTATGTTCAAAGATACTGTGGAAAACACAAAGCTGACACTCTAAAGCTGTGTTGGAGAGTTTAAAGGAATAACAGGAAAGTTTTCAGAAGTTTAAAAGTTACTTAGAAAGAACTACTCTTTGAAAGTTTTCTTCACTATCCATCGTTGCCATAACATTAGGATTTTTATTACTGAAGAAAAAAATCCCATGGTGTACGTTGTAAAATACACAGCTGCAAAACACATCTGTATTTTACATGTAGAGGTGTGTATATTTTTCAAAATATGTTTCAAAGTAATTGTTTTGCATAACAGTAAAGTACAAAAATAGGGAAACTGAGGACCTAAAATGCTCTTTTGATTTCAGTTCCCAGAATTGTCTTTAGCTCCTTTTTTAGAACCCATTGGATCAACTGTCTACTGTTTAGGGGCAAGGGCATTGATAAAAAAGCCAAGACGGACCCGAATTTTTAATGCTAATTCTTTTCTCTCTTGTTGGCTATTTCAAAGTGTTTTTCAAATACAGGATGACACCCTAATCGCTTAAGCTGAGAACTGCTTCCTCACTTCATAGTTTTCCATTAGTAAATCTAAAAGAATTAACTTCCTTGTCTAACCACGGCAGTTCTGAGTGATTTTAACCCATCTGGTATCATTAGCAAGCACTGTGTTTTCTCCTGGCCAAGAAAGGGTTCCCTACTCTGCTCTCATTCATCAGGCTAAATTAAACAGGTCAAAGCTGGACAAGCTTTTCAAACCCCCTATGACTACCAGAATAACACTTTTTCTCCTTCCAGACACACGCTCTATTATCATAAGTGCCTTCTCATTTTTAATCCAATCACGATGCTCACCTGTAATATTACACTGATCTCTCATGGGGTACCTACTGCTCAACTTGCACACTTTAACTTGTGAATGTGTGCCTACCTTGCTGTTAAATTATATGCACAGTATTCTAGTGCACAAAATTCTTTCCTAGTGGAGACTGCAGGGGCATGGCTGCATTCCTAAGTTATGGAGGTCCTACCACCCTGAGAGCTGCCCTGCCCTTCCCTCCAGCTCCCAGACCATCCTGAGCCAGCCAGTGCAGGTAATGCCACTCAGTCCTTGCAGGCAACAGCAGCATTGCAAGGACTGAGTGGCATTACCTGCCCTAGACTTGGACCCAGCTGAAAGCCAGCCTGTGCCACCAGAGCCTCGATTTAAATGTGTTGCAGTTTCTAAATGTAGCCAAGTAAAGTTAAAATACTTTTTACTAGAAGAGGTTAGGTAATTTCCTTGGACAAAGTTAAATAAACAAAGCACTGAACCCGAAGCTGACTAAAACGCATCATAGCCCAAATTTTCCAGAGCTTATCACTATAGAAATAATTTGGTTTGAGTGATTTAAGTCCACTTTAATTGTAAATGAAAGCATCTGCATGAGAATGGGGGTCCACCTGCAAACTGTGGCACAACAGATGTGGGTTTGGGGTTGATGAACTCAACTTCTGTGAGAGCTGTCTATGTTCTGTAGTGAAACCTGGTGTCCTGACTTCTGTCCTCCCTTATGGCACAAAATCTGTGTTGTCCTGGGGCTGCCCCTAAGCTGAAAAATCTTAACAACCCGCATTTTTAAAAAACTAGATGTTATCAAATAGTCAAGTGAATAAACTCCACAACGTTTGTGGAAATGTGAGCTTCTAATTAAATATTAAATAATGGTATTGTAAATCAAATTGGAAATAAAGTTACTGCATCTGAAATATGACTGTAGAATTTGCAAATTCTAAAATCAAGTGAGTTTGTGTATCAGGAGTATCAACTACTTACAATGAACTAGGGTGAAAGAAATCACTGCTTGCAAACAAAAAGGTTGCTATAGTTCAAGAGTTATACACCCTAATAAATATTCAGGTGCCAAAAAAAAGAAAAAGTTTAAAAAATAATCAGCTATTCAAGGACTATTTGCTTGAATGATTGAATGAATTTACTCTAGTTTTAATCATCCAAGAGTGGGTCTGAAAACGATAATTCAAACTTGTTTGGTTGGTTCTTCTTCCAGCTCAAGAACTTTACAGTTGCATGACTGACAGGTAATTTTACTGTTACAGTTAAAGCCTCATAGACTCATGATAAGGATCTCTAGGATCAACTTTTTTCCTGCCAGAAAACTGTAATCAACTCTTATTTCACACCACTCTGGTTGAAAAATGAGACCAGTAAAGTCTAGAATTTGTATCAAGAGTACAACCCTGCCTTTTGTTAAGAAAGCTGCCTTCCAGGGACTCCAATCATATTAAAAAAAAAAANCCTTCCAGGGACCCCAATAAAATTAAAAAAAAAAAAAAAAAAAAAAAAAGGAATCATATGTTTGCATCTCAAACTAGCATTTACTTTGAAAAAAATTACATTTTCAATTGTATTTAAAATGTTGCAATGTACTTGCAAACTGCATGAGCAGCTTTTCAGTGTCTATAGAAATATTTATTTCTAATCTTTTCACCATTTTAATAATAACTGAAGCCAGAGAAATTTCATACTCATATCAAAAGCAGAACTGAGCAAGCCAAAAATCATCTAAGCAGTATGTTATATCTCTGATTGCACCGCGGGACTCTCTTGAACATGCCTGTACTCCTTTTATGAACACTTTCCCTGATGTGAGCCGTGACATGCATGCTGAGTTTTGGCAATAATATACAACTTTTTGCCCAGTTCTCCTACTCCCTTCCAGTCTTTCATAAAGGAATAAAGAAAATGCCCTAATTCAGCAAAGTGGCTGAGATTGGGGAACAGATCTCATTTGTGATTTACTGAAAAAAATACAAGAGCTGCTAGAGAAAAATGTGTGAGGGTGTTCCCTTTACACAGCAAATTTGGTTCATTCTGTAAAACACTAAAAAAGGGGAAAAGAGAGATGCTACCTTAGCTTGTAAGAAAGTAAGCTTGATGAGCTCTCTGAATGTTCATCTTCAAAGCATTCTTCCCTTCCTTCATATGTAAACTGGTTATATGGCAAATACAGAGGTGTAGACTTGGCTGATGGAGACTGCGAGGCCTCTGTCTGCGATGTAGAAGGACCTGGTTGCTGATTTTCATGCATTTTCACATCGCTGTGGTCTGTCACTTTGGATAAGATCCTGTCAATGGTTTTGTAGTAAGGCCAGTCAGGTGCCACAGTTTCACTGTCAGTCATGCATTTTAATTTCCTGTAAGAAAAGGCACACAACATTAAAGTTTGTTTTCCTAGAAAAAGTACTTTTCATACAGATCTATCGTAAAACATTTGTTCTGGTCACATTTAGGAGTTAAACCGAATGCTTTTAATGAGAATAAAATTAGACACTTTTCTTCTTTAACCTCCAGTGAAGCCTTTCGGGTTCTTTTCCTAGGTTTGATCTGTGATAAAAAGTTGCATGTAAACTCCAAATGAAATTCAATACAAATAAAGAACATTACAACTTCTGATGGGAACAGGACTGTGTTGGTGGTTGAATAATTTTCTTCCCCTTACAGAATACCCAATTAACCAATCTGACAGCAGCCCCTGCCAACTGGAGTAGACAACACACCACAGCCTTTACCAAACTGTGGGCAGCCCTGTCCTTCCACACTTTGAAGAATGAGTATCTATTTCCTATAATGAATACAAGTGGCTATAAATATAATGCATATCCTTCTTCTAGTATTGCCTAAAAGCCCTGAATTGCCTTGGTAAACATCCTTGTAACAACCATGAGATACAGATGTCTGTTCATTTGTTACAGAATAAAGACCAGTGTAAGCAAAAGTACAGAATTTCATTAATTTACCANAAAAAGAGAATAACTATAAATTACAAAAAAAAAAAAAAAAAAAAAAAAAAGGTGAGAGAACACAAAGAGAACACCAACTAACAGTTAATAATGCATTAGAAACAGCGTGCACAAAAACATTACAGTGGACTATCAACCGTGACCTTGTCTTTCATGTGTATCTTATTATGAGATTTATTTTTCAGTCCTCAGACAAGTTCACTGCTATCCCAGTTGGTACCCAGTGTTATTTTATTTTCTTTTACTAAGAAATATAAAACTGAGGTGTACAGATGAAGTATACATCTCAAAGAAATTCCAGAGCCAACTAGAGTCCCAAACTTTCTCTTCATTTGCCTTTCCCAGTTTGGACCTTGTTAGTCCAAATCAAAATGCAGGAAGGGAACACAACAGGAAAGGCGAGACCAATGACAAATGCTCCATTTTCATAAACCAGATTTTATTCAAATTAACAAAAAGCTGAACCAACTGTGATTCTCACAGCTAGAGGTTTGCATGTTCAGGAAACAAAAAAAAAAAAGCCAAAAGTATAAAAACTATTCCTGGACACCTGGCCCACCCTCTTTTTCTTGAAGCTTTTCAGGTTTTTCCTTCTCAGAATCCATCCTGCCCCCACCAGTCTTGCAAGGGATTGAATTAAATAGCATGTAAACATGAAAAAAATGGTGCCAGACTTAAAAGTGAGAACTTCAAGTTCTTCCTTTTAAACCACTCTCGTTTAGAGTAAGGGGAAATCCACTAGTGAGAAAAGAAGGCAGTAAGATTTGCTTAGATTTTAAAGCCATTTAAGGATTCTTTTTTCCTTGTCCTTGCAAGGTCTGATGAGCTTTTCCAGCTATTTAGAAATGCACATCATTGTCCTGCAAAGCAAAGCCTCACAGCCATCCATACTTTTATGCCCTCTATGCATTCAAAATTTTAATTTCATACATATTTCACAACCTACTGCTGTGATTTCATAGAGAATATCAAGCACATCCTACAGATACATGCATATCCATCCAGCACAAACAGAAAATAGCTAAATACAGGCCCGACAACAACCATCAATTAATATCGATTATTTTTAGTTCAATTGTTTAGGCCATTTGCATGAAAAACATATCAGTTACACCATTATAAGCCAGTAGCCAAGCCTACATGCCTGAGCTGAAGCCCCCAATGTGTTCAAGCTCTGGAGTTTAAAAGTGAATTGCAATTACACAGAGCTTCACCACAGCCAGTCATCCCCATGGGTGGGATGGAGAAAAGCAGGGGGGATCACACCTCAGCCACTGCCAGACCCAGCAGCTGTCATGGGACACGGTTTGAGCCTTCAGAACTGCAAAACACGGTGTCAAAAAGGGCAGGACGAGCTTAGAGCTGACACTCTGCTCTGGGGACAGGTCTGTATTTACCTAATGCCAGCGAGGGGCCCCAGGGCTCCTCCAGCAGAGCTGCTGCCCAGCCAGGCTGTGCCCTGCCTGTACCTGTGCAGGGCATTCGGCCATCCCGGGGGAGGACTTTGCATTTGTCCTTGGTGAATTTGATGGGGTCCCTGTCAGCCCACTTCTCAAGCCTGTTGAGGTCCCTCTGAGTGCCAGTCCTGCCCTCGCAGGTGCAGACTTCAGCCCCCCAGTTTGGCATCATCTGCAAAACAGTGAATGTGCACTCCACCTCCTCCCTTGGACTGCTGGTATTAAACAGGGCATGTCCTGGTACCAAACCCTGCAGTCCTCCACTGGGAATGAGCCTCTAGGCAGAACACAAGCCATTAACAACTACTCTGTACCGAGATCCAGACAGTTTCCTACCCAGCTGGTAGTCCTTCCATCTGGAGTAACACATCCCAGCATGGATACAAGGATGTTCTTGGAGACTGTGTCAAAAGGGTTTGTCCTGTCAAGCTAGGCAATGCTTTGCTCTACCCTCATCCACAGATCTAGTGCTTTAAAAATAGAAACCAAGCAGGTCAGTCTGGTAAATTCAGTGCCGCTAAATCCATTCTGGCTATTCCCAGTCACCACCTTGTCCTTTACATGTCTAGAAATTGCTTCCAAGACTGTTTGCTCAGTGATCTTCCAAGGAGTTGAAGGGAAGAACCTTTTAATTCCTGTTCTGCCTTTTCTGAAGATTCAACAGCTTTTCTTCAGTCCCCAGGAACCTCCCTCAAGCTTCACAAACTTTCAGAGCTCATTCCTGACTCGGTCCTTTTCTACCACTGATATTTCTGATTACTCTGCTGCAGGCACACCCAGCTGAGACATCTGGGCATTTTAGCTGAAATAAAGATACCAAGTATCCTCAGCCTCATTATCTGCATCTGCTTGCATTAAATCACCCACCCCTGTGGTGACTTTTGGGGCAACCCACGGATAAATGTAGGCTGGGGGATGAAGAAAATGAGAGCAGTCCTAGAGGGAAGGAGTTGGGGGTGCTGGTGGATGAGAGGCTGGACATGAGCCGACAGTGTGCTTGTAGCCCACAGAGCCAACATTATCCTGGGCTGCAGCAAAGGCAGCATGGGCAGCAGGCTGGGGGAGAGGATTCTGCCCCTCTGCTCTCCTGAAACCCACCTGGAAGGCTACAAAAATACTCAGAGGGCTGGAGCAGCTCTGCCATGGAAAGAGGCTGAGAGAGCTGGGATTGTTCAGCCTGGAAAAGAGAGGGCTCCAGGAACACCTTATTGTAGATTCAGACTAGATAAAAGGAAGATATTTGTAATAAGGATGGTGAGCCACTGCACCAGGCTGCCCAGGGAAGCTGTGAATGCTCCATCCTGGCAGTGTTCAAGGCCAGTTTGGATGGGGTTTTGGGCAGCCTGGTTTAGTGACGGTGTCCTGCCCATGGGAGGGGGTTGGTACAAGATGATCTTTAAAGGTCCCTTCCAACCCGAACCATTCTGTGACTCAGTGGAAAGGTTTCAGGAGCAGGCATTTTGCCTGAGTAGGTCAGTGCCTTTTTTTTGTTGTTTGAGTTGTGTACCTAGACCCCCTTTTTTACAGAACTATGACAATTTTGAAGGAAGAGCTGTTGTTTTTTGTCTGCTCACAGAGCTGTAGAGTTGCAGTTATATAAACCCAAGTATTTCTCTGGCTCTCCATGCATTGAATGGATACGGATTCTTCTACTTCTGACTGCCTACCATAGCTCTGAGCTAAATAAAAGGGCTCGCTACCAGGAGGTAGATAAGAGAACTGGGTTAGCTTAAAAGCAGCACCAGCAGCAATCATCTACCTGTATGGAGTCTGGCTCAAACACACAGAAAAAAAGGATGAAACAGAGGAAGAGATGAGAAGGGGAAAGGGAGTGTCAGTCCTTTGGAAGAGGAGTAGAAATGCTGCAGGTGGAGGTAAATAGGGAGAACATGCCCTGCAATAGTGGTGATGGTTGAACTTCCTGGTAAAACAAACCAAATAGCTGCCTTCATAATACTAATATCAAGTTCCAGGATTTACTGACTTTTAAATATTTTTCCCACAACTGCCAGAAGTCCAGAAAGCCTAGTGAGACAGCTGAGAGCTTTTGCATGCATTGAAGTAAATGTAACCCTGGAAAAACTGGAGTCTGAAGCAGAGGTTAATTTACTGCCCCCAGTCATTAGCGTAACTCATCACAGCAATCTCAGTTGTTTCCAAGAGATAAGAGTTGGGGTTTTGTTTGTTTCAATGAAACATGAGGATGTTAAAAGAAACAGGACAATATGAGGCTGGAATGTAATAGACCAGAAATGAGAGAGCAAGATGAGCCAAATATTTATCCCTTTGAAATCACTGCCTGAGTGAGCAAGCCAGGCAGAAAAAATGAGGTAAGAAACACAGGGAAGCAAGAGAGTCAGGAGAGCTTGCAAAATAAATTCACACTGAGTTTATCTAGACTTGTTGCTGTTTCACGAGGCTCTATTAAAATCCAGCTGAGAGCAGAGGCAACTGAGAACTCTCTCCAAAAACTCAGGGATCGAAGTCAGATTTCCAGTGGACAAATACCCGAAGCATGCCAACCCAGTTAATTTGAAAGGTGATTGCTTGTCTTATTCCAGAGAAGTGAATAAATTAATGGACTTTGAGATCCCAGTGCCAAAATGCTCCACTGAATAGACCGAGACAACTGTTGAGTCATTTGTGCTGCCGTTGACCTTTTTTTCAGATTTTGTTCTCTGTGCCTATTAATCCACCTTCTAAAACAAAATTATTACAATATTATGTTCTAAAGAGTTGGGGTTTTAAAAATCACCATTATTTAGTCAGCAAAAAGCAAGCAATCTCTAACTTGCTTCATTTTTTTAGGCTTTGCTCAAAGCAGTATTGCTTTTTTATTATTATTGCAGCATTTGATATTACTACTTGCCTTAAGGAATGGATAAAAGATCCATCTCCTGGGGTTTCTAGGAAAAGCTTTCAAAATAAATAATATATAGCAACTGTTTATGAACCAATCAATGGTGAGGAGAAGAAAGATCATGAAAGTACAATACTAAGTTGTGCATCTGCCATAAATTATTGAAATTAAAGAGAAAGATAGTAAAATATTCAAATTCTACTTTTTGCAGTAATTTGGCTGCACTCATATTTTATCATTTGCTGTAACAGAGGTCAAATATTCCAGTTGAATAATGTCATAGAGTATAGCAATGGATTACACAAGCAAAAATGTTTAATTGCTATCATGTACACATGAAAATAAAAAATTAGACTACTCTTTCATTCAAATCATGAGACTGATTCAAATTTACCAATCATTAACATTAATTGACTGTGATTCAAATCAAAGAGCAACAGCTGCATCCTGTTTTCTAGGCTTTGGGGAGGGTGATGTTTTTGAAAATAATAAATTTGCATTCACACAGTTCTTATTTTTAAACATCAGAAGGAATCAGTCAAAACTGTGGACCACTGTGCAAGCTGTGCAAACCCTGCTTCCTTTTTACCAGCCAGTGTGTATTGTGTCAGTGGCAATGTTATAACAGCAGTTGCAGAGCCCTGCTCCACAGTGAGATCAGCACATCAGCAGTGGCAGGACTGAGCTTCCTCTTGGAAGGAATAATTACAGGTTCACACGAGCTGATAGCCCCGAGTAGGCTGCCTGACAGAAAGAACTGGGCACATACTCCAAGGGATGCTAAACCTCAGGAGCTGGCTCACTAATCTCAGGAAAACTTTTGATGAGCAGCACATCTGAAAGCTTAACTTTGAATTCCAGGAAGCTTGACTCAGCCCTTCCTTCTTCCAAGATGGATAAATGGGGAAGTTCATGCAGCTTACCACACAGGTATCTTTAAAGTGGAGCATTAAAAACCTGGTGGCTGATCTATCCACAGCAGATATTCCACATTTTACAGCAATGCCTAAAAGCAGAACTTTACTCAAATACACCTGCAGAAAGAGTTTTCTTTACATCTGTGGTGCTGTGCAGAATTTTCTACCCAGTCAATTTCCACAGTGGATGAAATGGCCCTTTAATATACTGAGACTCCAGTAAGAATTACTTCAGGTCACGGTATATTTTTCCCTGATTAGTTTCCTCCAAATGCACTTGGACTACAGTAATGCAGGGGAATACTGGAACCACTGCCAGATCAGTCCATCGTCTCACTCTCTTCTGACAAAGGTCAGTGCTAAATACTTCAAGAATGATTTTGACAGACAGCTTTTGAGGGCACATTCGCCCATAAAAACACATGATTATTTTTCCATCAACAGCCAGTAATATCCTGAAACCCGCTGTCTTTCATAACTCTACCTAATTGGAAGACAAACATCTGTATTTTTATTTAATAAATCTAATCTTTAGTAGAAAAAAAAATAATAATGCTAAAACAACCTGCTGCTCTCTTGGTGTCAATGATTTTCAGTGGCAATGAGTTCCACATGCTTATTATGCAGTGCAATACAGATTTATATCACTTTAACTAGTTTTACATTTCTTGCCTTGCAATTCTTATAAATAACTTCTTGTATTATGGCAAAAAAAAAAAATCTGCTTTACATCCTGAAAAATAGTGCCAATTTTTATGCACCTCTAAAACTCCTTGAGTATTCACAAACTTTTCCACTTCTCTTAATAAAGAAAGCTTTCCACATCTTACCCTAACTGTTCTGAGAATGAGCTTCTTCTCAATCTCTTACCACCTTGCTGAAATATAGGGCAGGCAGAAATAAACACAAGAATTCAAGGAGGAAATAATGAAATAAAATAGATTTCTGCATGGCGTTTTAATACCTGAAAAGTGTTTTCACCTCAGATGTGGAGGAATGGAATATGATCACCCTAAAATTGCTTTGGTGATAGATGCTCATGCACACTGAGCTGCATCTGTAGTAACTTTACTTGGCAGCACAAGGTCCCACGTGAGATCTAAACACACCCAGAACCAGGGTGAATAGTTGGGGTGGGAGCCCCTTCTGAGCCCCCTGCCATGCCCACACACCCATGTAGATTGCACTTGCTGCAGCACCTGCAATAATTATTGGCCAGGAAACACCCATTCCCTACTGGTGCATTTGTGTTTGTCTGGTTTGGACACCTTCTACTCATAATGAATGGCTTTCACTGAGCAGGATAAAGAAAACAGCATTTAGTCAACTGTCTTTTAGAATGCCATGGGATCCTCAAACTAGAGAGCACCATCATAAACATGTGCACTGCTTTCTATTTCAGATCCTTATGTGTTTCAGATCATCCATATCTGTTTAAACAGATGTCCCAGGATAAGACATGCCAGTGATAGCACTTTTAAAACTGAACGTGGTTAAAAAGACATGTAGAAATATTCAAGTACTGCTTTTTCCTTTTATAGAAAAAAATATGCTTATTTTTCATCCATATATGTATGCTCAGTAATTTGTAGGACAGAGGTTTTGTGTTCCTTTAAACACAAACTATGGTACATAGCTAAATAATATGATCTGATTAAATATTTTAATGCAGTTTATTTCTGACTGCTAAAGGAAGAGTAGAGGGCACTCCACCTCTGCAGCACTGCTAGAAGTTGCCTAAAGAAGTAAAGGATCCTGAAGTGGGGGAAGAATTAAGCACTCAGGTGCAGAACACCCCCCCTCACTCCTGCTACTGGTGCCACGTTCTCCCACGTCACACTTACTAACCCAACATAATCATTACAAATCTCAAAATAGAGCATTTTCCTACTCTCTGGATCTTCTTTTCTAGTTTGTGCCACAGATGATGCCCAGAAATACAGTGCTGTAAAGCATCTTCCTCAAGTGTCCTGCAGGCACCCAAACATGGTTTAAAAACTCAGCTGCCTCACAGCAAAGCCAGCAGTCGGTGGCCACTCACATCATTTACAGTTTCACCACAACCTTCTTTATTCTCACACACCACCAAAAAGTACCCAGAAAACTAGAAATTGTAAGTAATATTTTCTGCTTGTCCCTGTTCTCCATACCAGCTCACCTTGACAGCAAAGCACACAGGCGGGTGAGCAAACAATAAGAAGATGCATTTCATAAGCCAGAGCACAAAATGAAACAGCTCTGTGACAGCACAAGGCAGTTTTTAACTCTCCTAAATTAGCATCTCAATCAATAAGCAGGGAGCTGCAATGCACTGCAAAATAGAAAAGCAGAGTGACAACATGCAACAGAAGCAATCTTAGAAGTTCACAGAAACAGAAGGATATTTCTTAAAAGTGCAGCTTCTCTCTCACACACAGTGCACGTATGTGAGTGATTTTATTCCTTCCCTTCCCCCAATGCAACTTTAAAGTAAAAGCATTAATTAGACAAAAAAAAAAAAAAAAAAAAAGAGACTCTCTGATTGATGACAACACTGTAAATTTAGAACAAAGGCTGACAGAAATAACCTATTCCACTTGGCAATTACGGCACTTAACTATCGTGCAGTGTTGCTGCCACAGACACCTGTAAAATCTCAGTGCTGTGAGATGCAATTCCCAGCAGGGAGGACTGCAGATTTAGCAGACTAAGCAAAAGCCTGGTAGCCAGCAACTCCCGACTTCTAAATCTGCATCCCAGTGTGAATTGCTGGGTGATGCTGGACGAAAATTTATCTTACTTTCAGCTTTCTCATCTACAGTCTGGGTGAAGAAAACTGTAGGGATTACAGCAGGGTTGGTAAAACATTTTGGAGATGTTAGCTACGAAACATCAGGTTTAATATTACGGCAAATGATGTTAAACATTATGCTTGTGGATCATAGAAATGTACAAGGACATTCAAAGTTAAAGGGTTTAGAGGATTTTCCCTAGTTTTCTATCTGATGAGTAGTCTCTGCATTAAATACAGTAAGGGTGCCTTACAGAAAAGCGAGCAGTTTTAACATGGTTGCCTGCTGTAATAACCTTTTTTATTATTAATATGAGCTTTGAGGAGAGATTAAATAAAAGAGTCACATATTTGATTTTCTTGCATTACAAGCACATAGCTCAAATCACCACTCAGGATTTCCAGTATGAGGCAGTTTGTGCTTCACAGAGATAAGAATTAGGAAAAAAAAAAAAAATGGGAATATTTCTGTTAAGTTCTAATTATTTTTCTCCCTGCAGACAACAAATGCACAAATGCCTCACATTTTCTGAAGCCAACTTCCCCTCCTGACTGCTTGCCTGTTCTTTATCATCCCCTTGTAGACACCTCCGCCCTCCCCCCGACTCCTTTGGAGCAGTATTGACGGTGCACATTGATTCTCTCTGCAGATATAATAGTTCTTTCACTGCTGCTGCTTATAATTATAGCAACGTGTGTCACTCAGTAATAAGACATTCAATTATTCTTGGCCCCGTGAAGTGTAACCCTTCAACTCACGAGACCAAAATCTAGGAGCATCAGCCCCCCCAAACATTATTCTGTTCTAGTTTCCTTTTTTTTTTTTTTTAACTTTGCCTTGCAATTCCGATCCTCAGTGGCCACTTGAACCTGCAGGAGTTTCACTGCAAGGAACTGGCGGCCAAGCTAACACAATCAGTCCCCTCAGCAAAGAGCAAAAAAAAAAAAAATAAATCT